>SNQJ01S0066054.1:0-40255 GCA_010110895.2 Picea sitchensis
ACTTAGATAGGGAATGATCCCAATATATCTGGAAAGTCAGTATTTTGCCAACCATTCGAGAGCCAACTCATCCTTCTAGAAGATTCCCTTCTAGAAGGATCGAGAACTTATCCATTTTCCTTCTTTAAGATCATGTTCGCACCTAGCCTTGAGTACAGTGCGAGAAGTTCGCACTCCATATGAGAGAAGACTATGGGAATGAAGCATTCTCGCAGGAGAGTATATATGCAACCTGCGAACTATCTTTAAAATATGATTCTGGAAACTGATAAGTGTAACCTTTCTCAGGAAAATGTTCCTATGGAAGAGCTTGATATTTCATCATCATGACATTATCATAACACCATCACAATGACCAAAATTGTGGATAACAAGGTGTCTCCACTTTTATTATATAAGTCCTTGATCTTATACATGGACTTCATTGGAATACATATATATCATTGTTCTCTCTCTTTGCTGGTTTGTGCTTCTTAATTGGTTTACCATCCTACAAATCCAAACATGGATAAAGAATGACACTAACGATGATCAAACGTCATTTAAATGTTATGTCATTTTCCCCTCTCTGAACTAGTTTATATAACAATGAAATCTAAGGAGAAACTTGTATTCTACCCTGTTTTGTTCTAGGTTCTTTTTTAAGTTAGGGAGATTAGTTTGTATCCACACTTACCCATTTGTCTGATAACAATCATAAAATAAATAAATTACTAAGTTGAATCTATCAAATGTGATACATACATGTGTGTATGGTGCACGCAATGAACATGCTCCCTCTACTGTTGCATCATTGGTAGGGATAGGAACTGATGCATCCATAGGTGTACAGGGTTTACTCCTAAGATGGAGTGACTAGAAAACAACATACAATCAAATATCTATATAAATACACAAAATAAAAAATAAATATATAATGATGAAGAAGATAGAGAGGGTTAAGATACTAACCTCCTCCATGAATCCATGTTGTCCACTGGGATTTATAGGCCCATAGCATGTATACTCACAAATTGAGCATATTTTAGGTTCACAGGGATGACTAATATGTCAATGTACCCTCTCCTCATTCTACTCTCTTGTGCATGTTGATGCTTCAACTCCTCTATCAATGTCATTGGCATACACCACCTACAAAGATAGTGCAACAAAGCTATTGTGGTGCACTAACATATGAGTCAATGAGGATATGGATAGATTTACTTGTTGCAAGTTATCTGCAACAGGAGGAAGTTGGGTAGGGGGGTCAGGCCTTTTCCTGGGGGGACGAGGACCTATCTCGAGGTCGTTCTTGGTATTCTCTCGGTTATGTGAGGACCCTCAACCCACCCCATGGAAGTCACCAATGT
The DNA here is from genome assembly GCA_010110895.2 of Picea sitchensis. NCBI lineage: Eukaryota > Viridiplantae > Streptophyta > Pinopsida > Pinales > Pinaceae > Picea > Picea sitchensis. The sequence goes on from SNQJ01S0066054.1 coordinate 1,350, forward strand.
CAAAGTAGTTGACATGCTTACCCATAATAAACTCATCCCATAATTTTCTTAGAAAATATAAGGACATATCCCTATTATTGCAGGGAGGTTTATCGAAAACCATGTACCACCTATCCATCCAGTTTTGACTAATATGGGGATGAATGCACCAATCAATGGAGATGTGTTTCCTAGTCAATGATAGTTCGTGTCCATGTCTATGATCCCTAAAAATAGACAATATTTGTTGTTTCGAAATGCCTATTTCTTTGACTTGGTTTCTGTCCAAACCAATGTTATAGTACTCATACATCTGTGCCCTATAATCATAAATAGACATCAATTTCTCTTAGGCACTTGAAATGGATTGCACAATAATGCCGAAACATGTGGAAAATGAGACTCTGCTAGGTTCTCTAGTCTCCCTTAATTGTTCTTCAAGGGTTCGTAATATAACCAAATGCTGATCAATTTCAGTGTTTACATTGTGTGGTGGTGGTGGGTTGGGGTTTTCATTTTCTTGATTTTCTTGTGAGCAATTTAAATTTTCTTGGGGTTCCATTGTATTACATATGTTGCAATTTAAAATCCATGGCATGTAAATTAGGTTCCCTTTTTATTTAAAATGCAAAATAACATTTTTTTTTTTAAATTTAGATTATTAGGAGAAAAATACTAAATTGGATTAAAATTAAAAAAAAATAACATACCTGGACATGGTGGCCCCCTCCTCCCCTTCTTCCTCTTCTCTAGCTCCACTATTTTTTCCCAATGAGAGAAGCGTGAGCACGATTTTTGCACAGTGAGCACAAATCGTGCTCAGGTCCTTCATATATTTTATTAGTAATACCGCATGGGCAGTCTTAGGATCGTGAGCTCGGTCTTAAGAGCACATGCATGGTATTAATACCACGCACATGCTCTTAAGACCATGCACATGATTTTTCCACTCAACCTACATGGCAATCTACATGGAGGTTTTTCCATATTCAAACCTATAAATATAGGAATATATGCATGTTCCTAAGAACATGCACACATTCTTGCAAATGCACGTTCTTAATCATGCCTTTTCCATTTTTTTGGCCACCAAGTTCCTTCACTCACCCATGAGAGATTTAGAATAGTTTTATTTATCCATAACTTCATGAGTAATCCTCATATTTAAAAAATGAAACATGATAGTGATACAGTAAATTCGTGAACGATCCTCATATTTAAACAATTCCATATGGTATCGACACTATTATATTTAACATGAAATTCCATTTGTTTTCCTAAAAATCAAATGTGTGATCTAATATGGTAGTTTGAACTCTAGATCAAGACCAACATTAATTTATGTTTACCAATCATTCCCTAAATAAAAAAACAAGTTTATCATAACATCTACTTATCCATATGCATAGGATTTCACAATTGCTCATTAGTGGAGTATATAAATTTTTCATGACTAAGTTTTGAAACCAATTTTAATCCTATAAGAACATGATCCACCTTTTTCAATGTCCAAATTCTTACAAGCTCTCAATCGTACATAGTAATTTGTTTCAAAACCATGTTCGTCTAATTACAATTTATTTAATATTATTTATGCACTTAAAGGAATTTATTGAACTATACTTCCGTATTACTATCGTCATGGAATACTTACATCTAATCGATATCCAACCTTCATTTGAACCAAGTAACTAGTACCATTTCATAACATTCTTCATGTTATTCATCCACTTAATATGAACACCAACCATCTAATCGATATCCAACCTTGATTTGAACCAAGTAACTAGTACCATTTGTTATTCATCCACTTAATATGAACACCAACCATCTAATCAATATCCAACCTTGATTTGAACCAAGTAACTAGTACCATTTCGTAACATTCTTCATGTTATTCATCCACTTAATATGAACACCAACCTAATGTCCATGATGCACTCATATATACTCATTTTTCATGATTCTATTCTAATCATATATGTTATACTCTTACTATATTAACCCAACTATTTTGTGGCTTACAAAGGATATAGTATCTTATTCACTTTACTTATGAGTTATACTGATAGAAGTTCAATTAATATTTGATACCTCAAATCACTTGAGATGTTTGCAAGGTTTTAAACCATAATAATAAGATCTATCCGTAGAGTGGACTATATTGATGGAGGTGTGTTATATTTTTTTTTTATGGCAGATCATGTACACATTATCATTTGTATCCTTAGAATTGTAAATATTTTCAATTTTCATTGAAAATCTAGATGGATTTTTTCACTTATAAAGATCCTAAAACTTACCTCAATAAGTTTTTTCATTTAATTTTCTATGTATTCATTTTAATCTAGACAATATTATATAGATCTATTTCAAAACACAAAGAAAAATTATAAAATATTTATTCTTCCTTCATTATACCATCTATAGTTGTTACCGCACCGATAGATTTTGGAAATATTGAATACATACTTAAGGTTTCTTACCCTAATAAAACCATAATCTACATATTCATTAAATGTATAACATCCATGACATATATACAAGAAATATATTGGCTTTGTTGAGTTCATGTATGCTTCTTAGTATTCTACTATGTTATCAAGGTAAAAGAAATGATAGAAATAAATTATTTTTCTCTAGACTATACATTATTATCCCTAAGATATAACACATGAAAAAAATAGTGTACACTAATTCCTTTACAATAATAATCAAACAAATACATAGTTGGTTTATTAGTCCCTATCATAATGAAATGAAAGAATAACAATAAGGTTCAAACAAAAATAAGGTTAGTTTATTTGGCTCTATAATAATGAAACAAAAATAAGGTTTGTTTATTAGGCCCTATAATGTAACATGTTCTTTGATATCATAGGTAGTTTCCTTTTGAGCATTACCTTCATTAAATACAAAAATAGACAAAAAAAGAAGTGAATATTTTTTTTGAGTCTACTGAAACATAAATGTATTCACTATATATCATAACGATTACATACTAAAATAGCATACATATTGATTACATATTCTCGTATCATACCATCATAACCATTCCACAATAAACTAACATAAATATTGATTATCGATGCAGGAACATCGTCATCAATGTTCATCAAGGAGAGTATAGGACAGCTCATCATTAAGCGCGTGTTCAAAATGTTTTTGGATCCAAAAAGGAGAGAACGTCATAACTGTTTAGAAATCATTGTAATAAAAATCTTTTAATGTTTTGAGACTTGAGCCATTGAATGAGATTGCAGGATATTCTAATTTCTTTAATGAGTTGTAGGATTGTACAAATATTGAGCATCAACTTGTATGTGAATTTTAAATGAAATTTATTGTACAAAGGATTAGTAGGAGAATATTTTAATTGTGATATGATAGAACTAAGATAGGTTGGAAGGAAGGCTCACGAATCCCCTCCGTGTATAAATATATGTAATCTATGCCCAAATGAGCTTGTTGATAAGTTGTTGAAGACAATTTTAGTTTTCTACTAAACTTTATTGTAAATTGTTGTCAAGGAGAACTTGAGAGATGTAAGAGAAATCTTTGTAAATGCCTATTTTCCTATGAGTTTGTACATAGTTTCCTATGAGTTAATTATGTAATGTTATGTTATTTGTTTTCTATGTTTTAGATGTCTGTGTCCGCATTTCATGCTTAATTGAATGAATCAGTATTGTTTTGTAAGTTCCAATTGTTTCTCTTTTGAAGAACTAGTGCAAGGAGTGCACAGTAGCCACTCAAAGAGTGTAGAGGCAGATTCGTGTCCCGACTCAGAAGCTTAGGAGAGATACCATTTAATTTAGCTGAGTGAGTGAAAGGAGTGACCATATACTCATCTAAGTGTAAAATATCAAGAAGACCCTTGCAGGGTGTGCACAGGGCCAACATAGAGTCAGGTGTTGAAGAGTATCTAAGAAGGCAAACAAAAGGAATGAATGGAAAGTTTTTCTAGAAATGTTCAAATGTCAATTTCTTAGAGAAGTGCAAGGTGTGTGCAGAGAACCCAAGTCATTTGAGGGTTAAATCTTGGGAGAAAGAGCAACCATAATTATTTGAAGGGAATTCCCCTTTCATTTTTGAGGTTGAGTGGATGAGATCGAACCAAGGAGGAGAAAACCTTTCCTAGATGTCAGATCTGGGAAAGTAGCACGAGTGTTAACCCTTGAAGTCATTCGTACTTCATGTATTCGAAGATTTTTGTTTGTTGTGTGTGAAGGAGACGAATTTCCCAAAGTCTTGGGAACTGGAGAAGATCTGGAACATAAAATTGTGAGGACACATGTCCACATATCTAGAGTAGTTCAAAAGTCTGGCTATTCAGAACAATTGGAGTGTGATTCTGGAAGTTTTCAAGCTCCGTGAAGTTCCAAAGCCTAGAACGAATCTTAACCGTTGGCATGAAGAGACATACGCCAGAATATCTTCGAGTCCAAAGGTTTGGCACTCTGAAGGAATTGAGGAATATTTCATTTTGGGTTGAGAACTCCCAAAGGCCCGAAGGCCAGAGTTGATCTCAATCAATGGTTGAAGAGGGAAATATGGAGAGTGGATATATCCTCCATCGATTCAGTGTTTGAAGATATTGTAATTTGGAGCATCTAGAACTCCCAAAGTTCAGAGTTCCAGAACCAATCATAACCATTGATTAGAGGCAAGCACCATCCATCTGATCTATCAGTTTGGAGTTCATGCATTCCATAGGATTGTGCATTGAAGTGGGTAAACTCCTCGAATGTCGGATTCCCGAAGTGTCGTAGTCCATGCCATTCAAGGGTGTTATCCCATGGGCTTGGCCTGAGGTCACGTGGATTCCTCCTCGTGGATAAATAGACCCTCATGAATGCATATTTGAGCACAGAGAAGAAGGTAAGGCCTATGGTATAATATTTTGAGGGCTTGGTAGGAGTTTGAGAGTTGATTCAGCTCCATACTAAGAATGATCTTAGAATGGGAGGTCGTGCGAGACTTGAGAGGTGGTGGGGATTTTTGTCAAAAGTGGTATCAAAGCATAGATATTTTCCATAGACAGTAGAAAAAGATAGAAAGAAAAAGACTTGGAATCATGCCACCAAGGAGATGAAGAGAAAAAACAATGGTCAATGCAGCCATGAAAGAGGATATGATACAACTTCGTGGAAGTTTTGATTCCATGGATATAGTGTAGAGAAGTTCACCTGATTTTGGTGTCCTCAATGAAAGTGAAAATGAAGAAGTATAAGATGAATAAGTTGTAGGAGAACAGGAAGAAGAGGAGGGAATGTTGAGAGTTGTTGTCAAGCTAGGAACCAAAGCGAAAATAGAGTTCCCAATGTATGAGGGTAATTTAAATGTAGAAGAATTGCTTGACTAGGTAAGTGCTTTAGATAAGTACTTCTATTATGTAGAGATTGATGATGAGATGAAGGTAAAGAATGGTATGACCAAATTGAAAGGACATAAAATCAAGAGTTTCATTATTATGCTATGACATGAAGCATTATGGTGGGACAAATTGCAAGATGATAGGAGATGCAAAGGTAAGTCTAAAATCAAGAGTTGGGATAGAATGGTAGATAAATTAAAGGCTAAGTTCATACCCAAGGATTATCAAGTAAATCTAGTCAGAATGCTACAGAACCTGAGACAAAAAGGTTTGTTAGTGAAGGAGTACACCAAAGAATTCTACAAGATGAACATCATAGGAGGACATAGGAAGAACGATGAAGAAAAGTTTTCTAGGTACATTAATGGCTTGAGATATGAGATCTAGGATGAAATCATTGTGACGACAATGATAACTATATACGATTCTTATCAGCTATCCCTGAAAGTAAAGGAAAAGTTGGCAAGGAAGTAAAGTCAACAAAACAAAGGAAAAATTCCAAGAAGAGGAAGAGGAATAATTAGAGAAAAGTTCCAGAAGCCTAGACTAGAAGCTGAAAGATATCACAGTCAGATAGAAAGAGGAGGTAGTTCTCAAGGAGGACACTATGGTGGAACAACCTCTTTTCCTAGAGGAAGGGGAAGAGGGAAAGGAAGAGAAGTGAAATGTTATGCCAGTGGAAATACATGACATATGTCTTGGGAATGTCCTGAGAAAAATAATATGGGAGGTGGATAAGGTCACATTTATGAAGCACATTGGAAGAATGTGGAGACAATTATGAATGTAGAAGAAGCAGAAGAAGGAATATCACTCATGATGAGGAAATTTAATCTAGAGAAAGAGGTAAGAGATCTAGTCTAGAGGAACAGTTTGTTCAAAACTTCTTGCAAGACTAGCGATAGGGTATACAAGGTGGTCATAGACAGTGGAAGTACTGATAATTTGGTATTGATAGAGATGGTGGAAAAAATGAAGCTGGAGACAACTACACATCCAAATTTGTACAAGGTATCGTGGCTGCAGAAAGGACATCAAGTCATGGTAAGTTGACAATGTAAAGTTGAATTTAAAATAGGAGGTTATAAATATGAAGTCCTATGTGATGTTATACCCATGGATGTTTTTTAGGTTATGTTCAGAAGATCGTGGCAATATGACAGGAATGTCATACATTATGGGAGAAAGAAAACGTATACCATGTAGAACAATGGGTGTAAACATATGTTGTTGCCATTAAAAGACAAAGGATTCAAAGAAGAAGATAGTCCAAGTATACTTCTCATGAGTGGGAAGGAACTCTTTAAATAATTCAAGAAGAAATAGGAGATACAATTTCTTATTGTAGGTATGCCAAGAGTTATCCTTACAAGTACATCTATGAATGATTTTCATGTAGATGTCCAATAATTATTTGATGAGTTCATTGATATATTGTGGAAGAGTTACCTCACTCTTTATTTCCCATCAAGAGTATCAGTCATCATATTGACCTTATTCCAGGAGAATTTTTTCCAAATAAAGCATCGTACAGATTGAAACCTTGGGAGAATGAAGAGGTCAAGAATCAAGTCTAAGATTTGTTGGGTAAAGGTTTAGTCAATGAAAGTTTGAGTTCGTGTTCCATACCAACTATTTTGAGTCCAAGGAAAGATGGGGGTTGGAGAATGTGCACAGATTCCAGAGCCATCAACAAGATAACCATGAGGTATATATTTCCTTTACCCAAAATGGATGATTTATTGGATTTTTTAATTGGAGCTAGTTATTTTTCCATGATAGACTTGAAGAGTGGTTATCATCAGATAAGAATGAGAGAGGGAGATGAATGGAAGACAACATTAAAAAAGAATGAAGGATTGTATGAGGGGTTGGTTATGTTATTTGGATTAACGAACACACCAAGTACATTTATGAGGTTGATGAATGAGGTACTCAAATATTTATTGGTAAGTTTGTAATTTTCTATTTGGTTGATATCTTAATCTTCAGTAATATTGAAGGAGAGAACTTGAGGCATATAAATATGGTGTTGAGGATATTGCAATAGGAGAAGTTGTTAGTGAAATTGAAGAAATGTTTTTTCATGAAAATAGAACTTGTATACTTGGGATTCGTAATCTCTTCAAATGAGTTGAATATGGATCCAGAGAAGGTGAGGGAAATCATGTATTGGCCTTCTCCAAGATGTGTATTTAAGGTAAGAAGTTTTCATGGATTGGCGAGTTTTTACAGGAAATTCCTGAGGAATTTAAGTAGTATTTGCGCACCTATAATGGACACCATAAAGAAGGAGCATAAATATTTTAATTGGACAGAGGAAGCTCAGAACGGATTTAGAGTGTTAAAATCCAATATAATAGAACAACCTATTCTACTTATGCCATATTTTAAGAAGACATTTTAGGTTAAATGCGATGCAAGTGGAGTAGCCATTGGCACAATTTTGAGTCAAGATAATAAGCATGTTGATTATTTCAATGAGAAGTTGAATGATGTCAAAAGAAAGTATTCCACATATGATAAGGAATTGTATGTTTTTATTCAAGCCTTGAAAAAATGAAGGCATTATCTTATTCTGAAAGAGTTTTTTTTATATTCTGACAATCTGGCATGGCAGTTTATAACCAGATAAGAGAAATTGAATCAGATACATGCCAAATGGGTATAATTCATGCATAATTTTAATTTTGTTATTAATCATACAAGTGGAACCACTAACAAAGTTGTGGATGCTTTGATCATGATATGTTTGATCTTGTAGGAATTTCAAGTGGAGACCTTGGGATTTGAACACCTCAAGGAGATGTATCAAGAAGATACAGATTTCAAAGAAGCTTATGAAGCATGTGAGAACCCTTTGTTGAGGGATATAAACCATTGTATGGAATATATTATCCAAGGTGGAATTTTATTCAAAGGAAGCCAATTGTTTATCCCTAAGTGCTCAATTAGGGATAACTTGTTCAAGGAAAAAAATAGTGGAGGCTTAGTTGGACACTTTGGCCATGATAAAACATATGCACAGTTGAATTCTTTGTATTATTGGCCAGGTATGAGGTCTGATGTGAAGAAGTGTGTGGACATATGAAGAATCTGCCAATATGATAAAGGAAAGCAGTAGAACACTGGATTGGATCAACCATTGGCTATTTCAAACAAGGCATGGGATGTTATAAGTATAGATTTTTTTCTAGGATTTCCAATAAACCAGAGAGGGAATGATTCAATCTTTGTGGTTGTTGAGATATTTCCAAATATGGCACATTTCATACCATGTCATAAGGCCAATGATGCTACTCACATAGCGAATTTTTTTTCAAGGAAGTTCTAAGATTGCATGGATTATAGAAGAGTATAGTTTCAGACAGGGACACTTTTGAAGAAAATTTTGGAAGATGCTGGGGAGAATTTTTTCTTTCATTTCAACATATCATACTCAAATGGATGGAAAGACTAGAGCGGTGAATCGAAGTTTAGGGAATTTGTTGAGAAGTTTGGTCACTGACCCTAACAGCCAGTGGGATCAAATTATGCCCCAAGTAGAGTTTGCATACAATGACTCACCGAATAGGATTAATGGTAAGAGCCCATTCCAAATAGTGTACGTGATGCATCTCTGAGGAATTTGTGAGTTGAGATATTTGGGGATAGATGAGTTAAGAAGCCCAGCAGAAAGGTATTTTACTGAAGAGATGTAAAAATTGCATGATCAAATCAATGGACAACTACGGATTAGCAACCAAAAGTACAAAAGAAAAGTAGACCAGAGAAGAAGAGAAGTAAAATTTGAGGTTGGAAATCATGTTTTGGCACATCTGAGGAACATATATTTACAAAATGGAAATATAACAAGTTGAATATGAAAAAGATAGGAACGTGTAAAATACTAAGAAAATTTGTTGCAAATGCTTATGGCATTGAGTTTCCAAAGGACATTATAATATCACCAATATTCAATGTAGCAGACTTGTATCCTTACAGGGTGGATGATACAGAAGGAACAGATGATCGAGATGAGATTCTGTGGAAGCAACATATGCCTATAATAGAAAAGACATATAGAGAGAGATCTTAGATCAACGGATTACAAAGAAGACCAGAAGGAAAATTTATTATGAATATTTGGTTTAGTGGAAAGATCATCCAATAGAAGTTGTCAGTTGGATTACTTAGACTGATATCTAGAGGTATGGAAAGACAATGCAGGAGCCCATGGACATGAGTCCATGAATGTTTTTGTCTAGAGGAGTATTATGCAAGAGCATCATCATTAACTTTCATCAAGGCGAGTGGAGGACAAATCAGCATCAAGCATGCATTCAAAATGTTTTAGGATCCAAAAAGAATAGAACGTAATTATTGTTTTGAAAGAATTGTAATTAAAATATTTTAATGTTTTGAGACTTGATCCATTGTATGAGATTGAAAGAAATTGTAATTTCTTTAATAAGTTGTACAATTGTACAAATATTGAGAATCGACTCGTATCTGAGTTGTAAATGTTATTTATTGTAATAAGTCTTAGTAGGATAATGTTTTAATTGTGATATGATAAAACTAATATAGGCTGGAAGGAAGCCTCGAGAATCCCCTCCGTGTATAAGTATATGTAATCTATTCCCAAATGAGGTTGTTGATAAGTTGTTGAAGAAAATTGTATTTTGTTGCTGAAGTTTATTGGAAATTGTTGTCAAGGATAATTTGAGAGCTGCAAGAGAACACTTTGTAAATTATTTGATGGAGGAATATCATAGAGGGGGATTTCTTTCAGACTTTGAGTTTGTACAGGTTTACCTATGAGTTAATTGTGGAGTGTTATGTTATTTTCTTTCTATGTTTTATATGCCTATGTGTGCATTTTAGGGTTAATTGAATGAATCAATAGTGTTTTGTAAGCTCCAATTGTTTCTCTTCTAAAGAACTAGTGCAATGAGTGCATAGTAGCCATGCAAGGAATGAAGAGGCAGAGTCATGTTCAGGCTTAGAATATTACGACAGATAATGTTGAATTGAGATGAGTGAGTGCAAGGAGAGAACATATACTCATATGAGTATAAAATCTCAATAACACCCTTGAAAGGTGTGCATGGGGCCAACACAAAGTCATGTGTTGAAGAGTATCGAAGAAGACAGATGCAAGGAGTGCACAGGAAGTTTTTCCATAAATATTCAAGTGTCAAGTTTTCAGAGAAGTGAAAGGTGTTTGTAGAGACCCCAAGTCATTTGAGGGTTAAAGATCAAGAGAAAGAGAGACAAAAAGTATTTGAAGGGAAGGACCCTTTCGTTTTCAAGGTTGAGTGGATGAGATCCACCTGAGGAGGAGAAAACCTTTCCTAGATGTCATATCTGGGAAGGTAGCATGGGTGTTAACCCCTGAAGTCCTTTGGACTTCATGTATTCATATATGTCCATATGTTGTGTGTGAAGGAGAGGTATTTCCCAAAGTCTTGGGAACCAGAGAAGATATGGACCATCAAATTGTGAGGACACATGTCCACATATCTAGAGTAGTTTGGAAGTTCAGATATCCAGAAGAATTGGAGTGTGATTGTGGAAGTTTGCAAGCTCCCCAAAGTTACGAAGCTCAGAATGAATCTTAACTGTCGACGTGAAGAGCCATAGGTCATAATATCTTGGAGTCTAGAGGTCTAGTATGCTGGAGGAATTGAGGCATATATCATCTTGGGTTGATAACTCTTGAAGGCCTGAAGGCCAGAGTTGATCTTGACCGTCGATCGAAGAGGTACACATGGAGATTGGATCTATCCTTGGTCAATTCGGTGTTCAGAGGTATTGTAAGTTGGATAAGCTAGAACTCCCAAAGTTTGAAGTTCTAGAGCCAATCATAATAGTTGAATAGAGGAAAGCGCCTGTCATTCGATCTATTAGTTCAGAGTTCATGCATTCGGGAGGATTTTTCATTGGAGTGGTTAAACTCCCCAAATCCCGAAGTCCGAAAGTGTTGTAGTCTGCACCATTCAAAGGTGTTAGCCCATGGAATTGGCCTGAGGTCATGTGGATTCCTCCACGTGGTTAAATAGACCCTTGTGAATGAATATTTGAACGCAAGGAAGAAGGTAAGGTTGTGGTATAATATTTTGAGGTCTCGATAGGAGCTCGGGAGCTGATTTGGCTACATATTGAGAATAATCCTATACCGGGAGGTCTTGCAAGCCCCATGAGGTGGTTGTGGTTTATGTGAATTACGTATTCTCATATCATACCATTAACATATTTCACGGCATAAACTCAATAGCCACTAATTCGTCTAATATTTTTCTTCATCCCTCTCCATAAATGGGCATAATATGATATCAAGTGGCATCTCAAGAAACTTAACATAACATCTAAGTATGATCTTAACATGTTCATATAATGGCTACCCATTCTCTATCTCATGCATTCATTCCGTTCTCGGGAAAGATGAATACTATTCAATTAAGCCATGTATGCAAAACATATTTTATTTTGGGCCTTATATATAATATAATTCATAATCAATCAAGTAACAAATCTAGAATATCTCCATTCAAGAATCAAATACCATTTTTACCATCTCAATCCTTATTGTGAGAATACAATGCTATATTCCTAGTTGAATAACATTGTTTCCTCTATGTGGTATATTTACAATGGTTCTTAATTTCCTTCTTAGATGGAAACAAATCACTAAATAGTATTAAATCATAATATATTAGGTTGATAGGACTTCAAATGTAAGTTTGAGTTTGATTATTGTGAAGGGAGATCATTCCAACATACTTTCATATATTGAACTCTTATTTTTTGTTTCCTTTTAGAAAATAAACTCACATAGAACCAATGATGAGTTAAGTTAATCTTACTAGAATATGAATGCATATAATGAAATAATAATGCACTACAAGATTACAAGATTTAATGCTTATTCTTAAAATACATCATTTCCATATTATCTTATTTTATTTTCTAATTTCAACATTTTGATTGTACGAAAGACAATCCATAACTAAAACACATTTATTTGATTTGTCATTTAAATGGAAAAATGAAATCATATGTCATACATAGTGATGTCATCCCATAAGTTTAGTAGCTCGTCAATAAGGGGCTCGATATATAAATTCATATATTTAACTTGGTACTTACCTAATTATTTTAAATTACACATAATTACTACCAAGATATGTATATATAAGTAAATAAATAAACAAAATATATTATGCAAAAAATGAAACAAATGAAAAATTTTACATTCAAAACATTAATGTAAACAAAAGCCTAGAACAATCATTGTCAACATTATGTGCTCCCTCTTTATTGACATACAAGGAGGTATGGTATTGCTGATAACAAAAATATGCCACACTGAGTACATAGACCTAAACTCTCTGAATGGATTAACATTGTTAGTTGTTAATGAAAGCCTAACATTACGAGGTTCATCTTTGAAATCTGCCCATTTTCCCTCAATTTCCCTAAATGCATAACCATCTGTCGGCATTCGAAGAAAACCATCTCCATGTTTTTTCCATGCATGGTAATCCATAAAATGTTCTATGCTTTCACACCTGAACAATCGCTGCAAATGTGGAATTATGGGAATATGATGAAGAACCTTTTGAGGCACATTTTTGGTCACTTGATTGGTTCGATATTTACTGATAAGACATTGGAGGATTTTTTTTTTATGCATGTTTTCCATAATATATAATATGATCATTAGGACATGCATGTATAGTTTGATACTCCATTCCAATGTCTTTCATAATGGCATGCAAATCTTGATATGTGTGAGGTAAAATATTTGACGATGGTAACAAAAATTCACCTAACAATCTACAACATAAACAATAACAAGGTAATGTAAAGAATATTAATCATAACTATTGCATTCTTATTTTACACATTAATTAACACTAGAAAAAAGTCAACATTTATGTATATGATATGAAACATATTGCATACCTTAGGATCTCTGTCATACAAGTGTTCGGTAAATGATCCATAACCTTTAAGTTCACCAGCATCAATGTAGCAGGGAATTTTTTTTCTCTTAATCCTTTATAAAGTCGTTTATTTTCCTTTTCTAGTAGAGGTTCATAAAAAATACCATCATTATCCCCATCCTCATCCCAACATCCTCTATATAACCTATTTTGACTAATTGCCAAATACCAAACCCAAGAGCATTCAAATATGTCTTCATTATTATACCCCATGATGCATAGTTTGTTCCATATAACAAAGGAGCTCTATTTGTAGGGAGGCCTTCCTTATAATCCGTATGTGTTTTAGATCTTCCTTCCAATCGTCAAATTGTTTCTAAAGGAACCCTCTCTTACACCAATTGTTGAACTTATGATTATACTGAGAGGGGGGTGAATGAATATACGATATTTATTAGTTTATTTAACCATTTATCAATCATTCACTGGATGAGANTGATGCATAGTTTGTTCCATATAACAAAGGAGCTCTATTTGTAGGGAGGCCTTCCTTATAATCCGTATGTGTTTTAGATCTTCCTTCCAATCGTCAAATTGTTTCTAAAGGAACCCTCTCTTACACCAATTGTTGAACTTATGCTTATACTGAGAGGGGGGTGAATGAATATACGATATTTATTAGTTTATTTAACCATTCATCAATCATTCACTGGATGAGAAACAATAATAAAACATAAACTCAAATCATAATGCACAGAGTTTACCATGGAAACCCAATTGAGAGAAAACCATAAAACTTATCTCTATAAATGTATGTAAGCACCAACCTATTGTTATAAATATTGTACGCACCAACATACTAGAGACACCGATACCCTTAACTAAGCACAAACTCATGAACATGTGGGAACAAACCTACTGGAGACACCAATCTCCTCAAATAAGTATGAAATTAGCAACACCCATAGGCACCAATCTATTTTTACAATATTTGAAAGGACCAACCTGCTGGAGACACCAATCCGCACCAATCCCCTCACCTGAGAAACAACTAAAAAAAATATGTGAAGACACCAATCCAATATCTCCGTACACAAAGTAATTATGAATTGACCTGCATGCTTCATTCCATAGGAAATCCTTCAAACTCTAGTCACATGTAGTCTTCATGCCTTAACGAACCTCATAGCATCATTCCCAAAATATGATTTCATACTGCATCATCACAAACTCAAGATGATTCACATTGCAACATCACAACATCAATATAGCACACATTGCAACATCACATACCTTTGGTCTTTCATAGCGCACCTTAAGAAGAAGAAAATCACAGGAAAATGCCTCTTTCACACCTTTAGACCCCAAAAAGACACCCCAACACATTTAACAAACCTCAAATCACTTTTAGGCACCCCAGACTTAATATATTTCTTGGTTTTAATAGAAATGCAGACATATATCATGTATTTATAATATTTTTTTCCTCTCTTTCAGGACCAACCTATAAATACTTGTTGAGTTGACCTAAATTTTTTGGCTAGGATGTCACAAAAAAAAATTCATATCTCCTCATTCCAAGGGAGTTAGAGGGAATTCCATATACCATTGGAAAGGTATAAAAATAAGGTTCCAACCATATAACCTATTATCGCATTTTAGATAGGTATGTAGGGTAAAAATTATTTCAAAAATAGGGTATCCAAACTGAGCATAAAAAATCCAAAAATAATATTTCCAACAATCTCCATCTTGTAATATTTATTTTATCCTTAGTCTCCCTCTATATTTGACATCAATGACAATAATATTTCCAACAATTGGCACTATGCTCCATATGCCCACTAGAATCATGTGAATATAAATAAAGAGAACCATCAATGTCGAAAATATCATCCACGCAATTGTAAAATATATGTTGTGAATATGTGAAGAACAATATCACTGGACAATATGAAATATGAGAAATAGTAGGGCCATAATAGGTGCCATATTTCCCTCGATGATGTTCTCTACAAAAGGTGGAATAGATTCATTAGATAGAAGATTAAAGTTGTTGTCTTATAATAAATGATAATTATACATGTACCAATCATCACAGTGATCCTCTAAATTATATGAAGAGCATCTTTTTTGGTTATAATATTCACTAATGAAAGGATATATTCCTTCAAGGAGTCTAATTTTTTGTGATTTTACCTTAGCCCACTAGGATTTTATCTCATGCTCCTTCCATTTTACTTGAAAACCCTTATATGTTCTTAATATGTAAATTAAAAGATGTTTAATCATAAATCTATCCTTATTTATAGCTAGCAAGAGAAATTTAATCATAATAATATCCTAACTACATGTTGAGTTGCCAATATGTCATTGTTTTCTACCATTCAAATCATTGATTTTGATCATTTTACCTCACCCTTTACTCATTAATCGCCATTCCTACCATAATTATTCAAAAAGGAACCAGGGTACACCCCAATATGCTCAAGTAGTTAATTATCATGTATTTCCTTCATTTCTAGTGAATTAATGAGAATTATAATGTTAGGGACCTAACCCCTCACGTAGGTAGACTAATATATTCCGATGTAATAAAGTTCAATATTAATAAGGCCTATCAATAAAGAAGAATAAGTCCAATGTAAGAAGACCTAATAGAAGCTTCTGCTTCTATAAGGATCTTCCTCTAGATGGTTCTTTTGATAGACATATTTAGTATAAATAAGAGTCAAGGGTATGACAACTTTTTTCTTGGATATCATTGTAATATACCTCTTCTCTAGTGGAAGTTTCCCCCTCGAAGAGGCAAGTGAACATTGCTCTTAGTAATCAAATTTCTCTTTCTGGTGTTATTCTAGTATCATTTTGGTATTATTGTGGTGTTGTTTTGGTTATATTGTTGTTCATATGCCATTTCTAGCTATTTATTTATGTTATGCATACTTTTTATATCTGAAATATTACAAGTGGTATTAGATCACTTTCCTCAGCAGAAAATTGTGTGTAAATGTTTTTCAGGGTAGAGACGTATTATGGCATCTTTAAGCTACAAAGATCTATCGTTACATGCATAAACCCATGGTCGAGGATTCATACATGCAGGAAATACAAGTGGTACTTAAAAGAACATCTGTTGGCCACCCTTGTAACCCCTATTGGTACCCCTTCGAGTGGTAGTGCATCAGACATCACCTTTATAGGAATCAACTTAGATTTCCCAAATCCCTCTTTAGATAAACCGATCGGCTGTCTGACTTCTATAGTGCCACTAATAACAACACTCAGGAAGATACTCTCTAGTACCTAGGTAGTTGGGTAGTACGCCTAAGGGCACGGTCTAGCCTCCTTGGTTGGTGCCATGAGATATTGGGCCAAGTACTACTATTGGACCCCACACATATATCAAAGAGCTATAGCACAGGGAAAACCCTTTTCTGTATAACCCTTGAATACCTAACCTTTCGGGACGGAAACAAAAATCATAACAGATAAGATCTATTGTCATGTAACTCTGTTTCCTGCATTCGAGTGCCAAATTACTACACATTTCTTCTTAATAATTTGGGCATTTCATCACTGCAATATTNAAAAAAAAAAAAAAAAAAAACAAGTCTGGATCCTGTTGGCACCATTATTTGAGACCTATTCCATTGGATTTATCTCTCCGCCCTTATCACATTCATACCTATCATTTTTCAACATTTTTTTTTCTTGTGTTACCCCACCCACCCTTTTTTGGGTCCCTCATCATCATGGCCCATACTCATAGCCAAGACTTGGAATCTTTCTTCAATACCTTGCACTCTAATTTCACAGAGACCCAACAAGAAGTGAGAAAACTCAGTGCCAATATTTCCACCATCAATAAAAACATGCATTTTTCCATCGTCGCTTCAATCGAGGAACTCAAATAAGACATTACTATCCATCTTGAATATGTCACTATGATGATCTACACCAAGCAACATATCCCTCCAGATCCTTCCCTATCTGACCCACCTTTACATACCAAAGGTGAAACTTCCTCTCATTCCTAGAATTTTCAGCCCCATCACTTTCAGCATGACCTACGCGTTCCTCTTGTGGATGTGACCAAATTTGATGGATCAGATCCCACTGGTTGGGTAATTGAAATGGAACATTATTTCTACTTGTAAGTCATTATGGATGATTTGGCCAAACTATGGTATGGTGTTCTCCATCTAGATCAAGAATGTTGGCAATGGTGTAAATGGAGAAAAACTTCTTGCCAAGGGTATGTTTCTTGGACACACTTTGTGGTAGAGCTTTATGAATGCTTTGAGACTGACACCATCCATTTAGGCCATTTGACAAAGTTGAAACAATCTAGAATAGTGGAAGACTTCATATCTTCTTTTGAGTGACTAGATTTTCATACAGAGGGCATGTTTGATGCTTTTTTCCGAGAATGTTTTATCAGTGGCCTTATGGATGAGATTTAAGCCCATGTACTCATGGCTCGGCCTCAGAGTTGGGTGGAGGATACTAAATGATCTAAGGAAGCACAACAAGTTGTGTCTTCTCAAAACTGAAAACCCTCATTTATTCCTCGCATTAAACCGGTAAATCCCACTCCTCCTTCTACTCCACTAAATATCCAAAAATTGACCAAGGCTGAAATGGTTGAACACCAACCCAAAGGCCTTTGTTATAATTATGATGACAAATATTTTTCGGGACATAAGTGTAAGGAAAAAAATCTTTTTATGGCCATCTTGGAGGATTTTTTGGAAGAGGATGTTGAGGCTCCCCTTGTGTCCATGTCACCTGAACCCACTGACATAACCCCTCCCTCAGATCGTCCCCAAGTAGAACCGGTCATTTCCCTAAATGCTCTCACTGGCTTCTCTGCTCCCCAAACCCTCAAGATAATTGGTTACATCAAGCATAGGAAGGTCATCATTCCCATTGATAGTGGAAGCACCCGTAATTTTATTCATCACCGCATTGCCCAAGAAACTAATTTCTATATCTGTGCATGCAATAATTTCTAAATCATGATTGTCAATGGCAGGTCTATGAAATGTGGAGGGAATTGTTAAAATGTGTGTCTCCAAATTTGTTACTACCACCTAAAATCTCATATGTTTTCTATCGACATGGGTGGTTGTGACATTGTGTTGGGTGTAGAATGGCTAAGGACTTTAGGTCCCATTCTCATGGATTTTAAGGAATTAACCATGCAATTCGACCAAGAGGTCCAAAAATATAAGTTCCAAGGCATCACCGTCAGTTCACCAGAGATCATTAGTTCCCATCGCATGGAAAAGCTGGTAAAAAAAGGTCATTCTGGCATTATTTCCCAACTCCATGCCATACAAGCAACTGAGACACCCTTCATGTCGCAGGACCTCTAATCCATCCTCTCTAAACATCAAGCGTTTGTTTCCACTCCCTGTGGACTCCCTCCTTCCCCTGGTGTTAATGATCATTCCATTCCCCTTGTCCCAGGAATCCTTCCTACTAATATTTGTCCCTATCATCACCCCTTTTCCCCAAAAAATGGAATTGAGAAAATGGTTCAAGAACTGCTCAACACATGTGTTATCCACCCTAGTATGAGACCCTACTCTTCCCCTTTGGTCACGGTCCTTAATAAATAAGGTTTTTTTGTGCATGTGTCCTGACTTTCATGCCCTCAACAAACTCACCATTAAAGACAAATTTCCCATTCATATCATTAATGACCTCTTGGATGAATTGAGTGGCGCCTAGTTCTTTACTAAACTTGATATTCGTTCTGGCTACCAATAGATCCGTATGAAAGAGATCAACATTCCTAAGACTGCATTTAGAATTCATGAGGGCCACTATGAGTTTTTGGTCATGCCCTTTAGCTTTTGTAATGCTCCCTCTACTTTCCAAAGCCTCATGAATCATGTCTTCCATCATTTTCTCCATCATTTTGTCTTAGTTTTCTTTGATGATATCCTCATCTATAGAAAAACATGGACAAACCATCTTTCTCATGTGGAATGAGTTCTTCATCTACTCTCTCAGCACCAACTTTTCCTGAAACAATCTAAATGTTCTTTTGGTGCCTCATAAGTCGAGTACTTGGGTCATCTTGTTGGCAAGGTCAGCGTCAGGGTGGATCCTAAAAATATTGAAGCTATGGAAGATTTGCCTCACCCAAAGACTCTCAAAAGATTCTGTGGATTTCTGGGCTTAACAGGTTATTATCGTAATTTTGTTAAGAATTATGGAAATATTATGGCACCTCTCATTGCACTCCTTAAAAATAATTCTTTCACCTGGACTCCAGTAGCTTCTCAGGCTTTTCAAAACTTGAAGATGGCCATGTGCACCACTCCAGTCCTGGCCCTTCCCAATTTCACAAAGACCTTTGTCCTAGAATGTGATGCTTAAGCGAAAGGAATTGGCGCTTTCCTTGTGCAAGAGGGCCGACCTTTGGAATTTACCAAAAAACAATTATCTAAGAGAAATTCGGGAAAATTCATGTATGAAAAGGAAATGTTTGTTATTCTGCATGTTGTTGATATTTGGTGCTCTTATCTATTGGGGAAACACTTCCAAATTAAGACAGATCATCAAAGCCTCAAGTTTTGGGTCTCAAAGTTTGGTTGAAAAAGTTACCTTCATCGTCTTTTTATCAACCAAAGAAATTTACAGAGTGCTAACATTCTGGCGTCATTGTCGAGGATGAAATTGAATAGACTTTCCCTGGGAGAATGACAAATGCTGCAATTTGACCCCTGAGGGTAACAAAGGGACAAACATTCATACTGGCTGAAACCCTTACCCTGGTGACTCCAGTCCAAATAGACTAGTAGCTCCAAGTAGCATAGTTTAGGAAAACTAGCTCCAAAGACGATTTACACCAGAGAGAATCCTGACTGAAACCCCTCAGAGCCTATGTACGACCCCGCAAAGATTCTGTGGAAGACTAGAGAGAAAGAACCAGACCCATTCTATTACTTGGACAGAAGCCTATCCTTGCCCAAAGATGACATGTAGAGCATTGATGACCTTGATTTTGACACATTCTTCAAGCAAACTTTGTTCAGGTCGAAGTCAAAAACTAGTTTGGAAGAGATTGTTTTCGACCCCAAAAGATTCCAAGCCCTAGTATCAAGTAATATCCCTCAAAATATGAACCGTCCTAGGGCTATGTCTGCCATATTCTCTCCCCTCATCCTACCAGCCCAATTGCATGACTTGCCTTAAAATTATAGCCAGAGAATCAGGCTCTATGATGTTGAGGGAAATGTTTCCTCTCAGAGGCACCTGTATTGGTTTAATAATTTCATCAACCTGGAGGAGGTGGACTACAGAGATGAAAAAATGAGGCTTTTTGTGCAAATACTTTCGGGAGATGTAATAAAATGGTTAATATCCCTCCCACCCACGAGAATTTGGGACTTCACCGTGTTCGAGACGTCGTTCCTAGATAAATGGGGGGACAAGAAAAACCCTTTGCAGCTGTTAACACAATATAATAATATGAAGAAAGCACTGGAAGACACTGTCCAAGAATTCTCAGCCCATTTTTTGAAGATGTACAACTCAATCCTTGCGAAAGTCAAGCCGCCCCCTGGTGTTGTGTAGTTGTGGTACACTAATTCCTTCGATAGTGATTTCTCCTTGTTGTTAAGAGAAGGAAGATCAGAAAGTCTAGATGCTATAAAGAGTAACATTGTCGAAGTTGAAGTGAACATGATGACATTGGGAAAAATAAAACCAAG
This sequence comes from Picea sitchensis, assembly GCA_010110895.2. NCBI lineage: Eukaryota > Viridiplantae > Streptophyta > Pinopsida > Pinales > Pinaceae > Picea > Picea sitchensis. The sequence goes on from SNQJ01S0066054.1 coordinate 22,367, forward strand.
GTTCAATTGAGGCGACAAGAGGCCCTAGGGAGATGCACAGCCATTGACATCGCAGTCCTCATATGACAAATTTGAAATGATGATGAAGACCATGGAGAAGTTGATGGAGAGAATGTCCATGGGAAGCAGAACCGCTGCTCGAGAACAGAATGACCCACAACCCAGAAATCAAAACCTCATAAGGGGTCAAATCTCTCATATCAGACAAAGGCAACGAAAGGAGCAAAGGGATCAAGGTGACCAACAGATAAGACCTCCATTATAGAAAAATTATGTGGATGAGTATTTCAACCATATGTTCGATGACCAGATGCATTGTTTTGATGACAAGATCCCACGTGTGTTCTTGACAAAGAGCGCGAATGAATGGTATATGAGTAAAAATGGCGATTTCATGTTGGAGACGAATGATGGTATGATACTAAAAATAAATGATGTGCCGTCATGGGAGACATAAGAATCCAGGAAGGGATATCAAAACGCCATCATGAAATTCATAAAGAAGTACAACCTCTCGAGCAAAGACATGCCTACCGAGTCGCATCAAACTAACCCCATAAGGAAGCCCCCAATGGACACCCCTTCCACAAGTGGACCAATGTCGGACAACGTGGTCAAGGATGCGACAGAGAAGGTAATTCGAAGGAGGAGGTCCCTAAGAAGGCCTCAGAGATAGGTCGAGAGGTGAGTAGAAAAGAGGTAGAAAAAACCTATCCCCCTTTTAATTTCGAACACGAGATGGCCAAAATCGAAATCTGTACCCCATTCAATGAACTGATTAGAAAGGGAAAGTATCGGGAACAAATCATCAAAATGATGAAAATGGGAGGGACCCCCGATACTCTGAATATTCAATATGATCACCCCGCTATCCTTTTTGGTACGCATGTAGAAGAGACAAGTGATACTGAAGACATTCTTTTGTTCTATGTTAGTTTGAAAGTCCATGAGATGACCCTGCATAATGCCATGCTGGATAATGGCACTTCGCACAATCTCATGCTGAAGGTGATCATGGATTAACTGGGATTGGATGTCATGAGTCCATACACAGACCTTTTCTCCTCTGATTCAAGGAAATTCAAGTGTTGGGGCCTTATTAAAGACCTAGTTGTATCGTTGGCTCAAATCCCCACTAATAACATGGTCATGGACATGGTCATTGGAGACATACCTCCAAAGTTTGACATGTTTCTCTTGAGGTCGTGGGATGCAAAGTTGAAGGGGACTTTGCAAATGGATATATTGTACGCCAGTATCCTTGTTTTTGGCCATGACAGAAGGTTGTACATAGAAGTGTTGCTGAAATATATGGTAAGTAGCAAGACAGAACCAAACAATCATCCTATATATGCCATCGACACTGAGCTGGGTTCTTCTATATTCTATAGTGACCTTAGTTTCAAAGAATAAGAACCAACAACCATCATAAGAGATGGCAAGAAGACGGCGTGGGAAAAAATAGAGTGCACCAACCCGAAATATTGCATGAAAAACGGGGTGTGGAACATGAGTTTTGATGATGCAGTCAGCAGAGAAGGAGTTGGGGCCGGCGTATGGGTGATCCCCCCTGCAGCAAGTACAAAGTTGTTCTCATACAAGATCGTGTTTGAATGCACTAACAACATGGCCGAGTATGAAGCACTAATCTTGGTCTTACAAGTTTTGAAAGAATTAGGCCCGTAGAAGATAGCAGTGCACGAAGATTCTAAGTTGATCATAAATCAGGTAAAGGGTGTATATCATACCAAGCACCCCAGGCTGAGGGCATACATAAATTTGGCTTTGGACATCCTTGAAGTTTTTTCAGAGTATGACCTATCTTCTATACCTAGAGAGAAAAATCAGATCATCGATTCATTGGCTACCTTGGCCTCGGTTTTTAAGATCCCCACCCTCCCAAACAAAAGATATGAAATCGAGGTCAAGCATAGGCCGACAGTGCCTTATAATATCAAACACTGGAAAGTGTTTGATGATGATAAACAGGTGGAAAGATTCCTCCTTATAAGCAAAGAGTTCGCTAATACAAACATTGACGAGGAATGTTATGATGACGAAGATGAGAGCGCGGATGCGCGCAGTAACGACGACCCTTTCCAAAACCATATCGTGGGAAGGGACATAATACAATTGAAAAATAATATTATTCCAAAGGGGTTGGTGCCGCTAGAAAAGCTATTTGACAAAAATAATGTGGCTAAGAACCCCAAGATAATTGCAAGAGAAGAAGACGTGGAAGACTGCAACATCAGTACTAAGGAGAACCCAAAGATGGTGAAATTATCTAAGACACTCAGTCCAGAATTCAAGTAGGACTACATAAAGCTCATGAAATATTTTCCATGCGTCTTCGCATGGTGCTACGATGACCTGAAAGTATATGATACGAAAGTGATCCAACATGTTATCCCCCTCAAGGAAGATCAGAAACCTTTCAAAAATAAGCTTAGGCAAAGAAATCCTTTGTTGCTTCCACTGAACAAGAAGGAGGTAAATAAGATTTTTGACGCTAAAATTGATTTCTCTTTGAGATTCTCAAAATGGGTAGCTAATTTGGTACCTCTAAGCAATAAAAGCGGTGAGATAAGACTATGAGTACACTTTCAAAATTTAAACAAAGTGTCTCTCAAGGACCACTACCCCCTTCCTAAAATGGACTACATCCTGCAAAAGGTGGTAGGGCCCCAGAAGATGTCTATTTTGGATGGGTTCTCGGGATATAATTAGATCATCGTCCACCCGGATGACAGAGAGAAAATGGCTTTCACAACTCCATGGGGAATGTTCATGTATGACAAGATGTCATTCGGACTTATGAACATTGGTACCACTTTTCAAAAGGAAACAGACATCACATTTGCTGATGAAAAGGAAAAATTCATTGTGATTTATCTATAGGACATCACAATGTACTCTGCCTCCGACAAACAACATCTCGAGCACCTGAAGAGGGATTTCTAGAAGTGCAGAAAGTTTGGCATATCACTAAATCCAAAGAAATCACATTTCATAGTGGAAGAAGGAAAGTTGTTAGGGCATGTCATTTCCAAGGAGGGAATTAAGATAGACCCTTGAAAAGTTGAATGGATTCTAAAGATTGGCACCCTACACAGTAAAAGGGAGGTGCAATCTTTCCTGGGAAAGGTAAACTTTTTGAGGTGATTCATCCCAAACCTGGTGGAAATCATAAAACATATAACTTGCATGCTCAGGAAGGGAAACGAGATCAAGTGGAACCTGGAGGCCAAGAAGTATTTTGAAGATATCAAAGTAGTGATGACTAAATCCCCTATGATAGCCAGCCTGGATTTTACGAAATATTTCCTCCTATTTTCATTCGCCTCAGAACAAACTATTGTCGACGTACTGCTACAGAAAGACAAACAATATTTCGAAAACCCCATAGCCTATTTCAGCTGAACGTTGCGTGATTCTCCACTAAGGTATGACATCATGGAAAACCAAACATATGCCTTAGTGAAAGCCCTAAAAGAATTCAAGACATACACATTGCATTCCCATGTCATCGCTTGTGTACCCAATAGTTCAGTAAAAGATATTCTGACTCAACCTAACCCGAAAGGAAGGAAAGGCAAGTGGATAGCAGCCATGTTAGAATATGATCTTGAGATCAAGTCTACAAATCTGGTCAAAGGTCAGGGTCTTGCAAAGTTAATGGAGTAGTCGGACTGTGACCCTGTAGGAATGAATTTCATTGTTGATCTATCGGAATGCCCTCAAGAAGAAAAAATTGTGCAGGTGCCTCAACAGTTCATTGATTCACCATGGTATGTAGACGTCATCTATGTGTTGGAGAATCTCTAGGCCCCTTCAAGAATGAGTAAGACTAAGGCCAAATTTATCAATCTTAAAGAGGTTAATTTTTGCATCCTAGAAAATTCACTTTACTGGAAAGACCCTCGTGGAATATTGTTGAGTTGTTTGCTGGAGGATGATGTGAAACGGGCCATACAATAATTTCACAAAGGCGACTGCAGAGGGAACCACTATTGGAAGACCACCACGTACAAAATACTGAGGGAGGGATATTATTGGCCAACAATTTTGCTGATGTATATAAAAAGGTATCCAACTGCAATGAATGCCATATTTTCAATGGAAGAAGAAAGATGCATCCTCTTCCGCTAAGGTCAATCTCAGTAGAAGAACCTTTCATACAATGGGGTATATATTTCATAGGAGAGATAAAACCTTCATCCTCTGTGCAACACAAATGGATACTCACGACCATTGAATATTTCATGAAATGGATAGAGGTGATCCCCACAAACCAAGCTACATATGCAGTCATCATCCAATTCCTAGAAATAAACATCTTGTTGAGGTTCGGGTGTCCCGTTAAGATCATAACAGACAATGCAACCGCATTCAAGTCTAAGAGGATGGATACAAATTTTTAGGATTATAAAATAACCCTGGGGCATTCCACGACGTACTATCCACAAGGAAACAGGTTAGTAGAATCCTTGAATAAGATCTTGACTAGGATCATCAAAAGACTCCTGCAAGACAACAAGAGAGCCTGACATAAGAAGCTTATTTGTGTGTTGTGGGAAGATCGAGTTACCACCAAGAATTCCATATCAACGCCACCTTTCCTTATCGTTTACGGTGCATACACAATATTCCCCACTTCATTGGGACCACCCTTCAGGAAGTTGTTGCAAGAATAGGAGGTCAAGTGAAATGATGTGCAAAGGAGAATAAACTAGTTGATTCACATGCAAAAGGCAAGGGAACATGTGTATAATCGGTCACAATTCCATCAGGAGAGGATAAAGAAAAATTTCAACAAACATTCCAAGTAGGATTATTTTCAAGTAGGAGATTTGGTGCTGAGATGGGACGGGAGAAATGAAGGTAAAGGGAAACATCAAAAGTTCGTCCACCTTTGGACAGGTCCTTTCAAAATCAACACATACCGTGGAGACAATACTTATTTCCTGAAAGGATTAGATGGAGAATGCCTTGGTTGGGGGCCTGTAAACGACAAGTTCCTCAAGAATTACCTAACAAAATAAAAGTTATTTAAGTCATTTTTCATTGTAAATAGTCATTTATTTTTACGTTGAGTCTGTAGATCACCAGAAAATTGAATCTCGAAGTGAAGGCCCTAAGTTTATTCTGAAGTTTTAGAAGCTGCGTCGATTGGTTTAGTTTGTTTATTGTCCGTCATTTATTTTTCTCAATGTTTGGAGGTCAAATAAATCCCAATGGTCAAGCACCTGGTCTACTGTTCTTTGCTACCTCACAGGGAAGATAGCATCCCCGTTGGAGCCAGCTATTAGCGCTTCCATTTTTCTTTCCATTTAGAGTCAGTTTTAAGTCCCGTTTCGACCCATGCATCCAAACATGTGAAGTCGGGTATGTAGCACCGTCAGGTTGAAGTCAGAAAGTGGTCAGTTGGCCCTTGGAAATGAGAAGGGATTTCAGAGTCGAAACTTGTATAAGTGGTACAGGTATACCATATGTCTTTTCCAAGAGAGTCGATTCATGTTAAGAAACTAGTCTCTACGTGCCCTAGGTCAAGTCAAGTGGTTAATGGAAATCGCATCAGCAAGTACAACAGTTATTATTAGTTTATCATGAAAGCCAAGGGAATGAAAAATCACGACGTTTGTATCATGCATGCCCAACAAACCTTATCACCTATATCCTGCATGCAAGGATTTGCCATGGAAAACCTGCAACTCAACTTGGAACATCTCGTCGCCATGAATTCACTGTCCTCCAGCATGATTTCCTCTCTTGTGCGACTCGTTATAAATATCGGATGCTTGACACTTTCTCCAGTAGTAGAACCAGGCCCAAATTCTGTTTTCGATTTCCCTTGCCAGTCCAGTTTGTTCAAAACTTTCCCCCCTGCTAATTTTTTGGATATACTGTGTGCAGATTTCACACTGGTCATGCCATGGAGACCTCTTAGAGAATAAGGAAAGGTGCACAAAGAAACAAAATTGCAAGGTTCGAGCCCCAAAACGACTGGGAGTCGTTCTCACCTGCATCAACCATTCCCAAAGATGTGAAAGGAGATATTATTTTACCTACAGAGAAGACCATATCAAACGACGCAAAATCCAAAATGGAGGGATTACAGAATCCAAAATGGAGGGATTAACATAGGAAGGGAAGACAGTAGGAGCCCCGTCTCCCCAATGTAAAATGCCTTGGAAGAGGAGCAGGCTGAGGAAGAACAATGAAACCATGGAAGCTCGATTTTTAGAAGAGTTGCACGCTAGATCTGTAGCTGAAGAACTACTTGTGTGCGCCATCCAGTTAGAACCTGCTAGGGGGTCGAGCCACGAAGACATGAGAAGAACAAGGAGAGCTTATATTACAAGAGAGAATGATCAAGAGACATCTCAACAACTAAAGTGATCAAATATGGATATCACTGAACTCTATTAGGAAAACATGGAATTGAGGTGGCATCTAGCGACAAAGACTATGGAAGCGTCAACAACGCAAGGTCGTGAAGGGAATGTCGCATGGTTGAAAAGGAAACTCAGAGAGGCGTAGGACACCATTGTACAACTGTGAGAAGCACAAAGACTGGTTGAAGAAAGTCATATGGACCATCCTAGAGAATGTGATGCAACCGAGAAGAAAGGTCGTGTGGCTCTCCCCAGCGTGTAGATAAAGAAAGTTTAGCAGGTGTTCATTTCTACATCCTAAAAACATAAGACAAATCTTGGTTTTTTTGAAGGACACGTTTCCCCAAAGCACTCTACCATTTTGACAACGACCGTGACCATCAAACAACTGTTTTTTGTGTACATTTATCGAGCAAATGAGTGCGTAGCAAAAATCAAAATAGTTATGATAGACAAAAATATCCTGACAAACACCTATTCGATAGGACACCTGATCAAAGAGATACATCGACACATCTTTTCTCCATATTGAAACCTGACCGATGATCATATCTCCGTGGTGAACCTACAAATGGTCATGAGTGAACAGACGTGATTATTTTCTATTTTTGGAAAGCACCATAGAAAATAGCAATTAGTAGTTAGGAAGCAGGGTAGCCCAAGCGACGCCCTCATTTATATATTTGATCCTCTCAATGTAAGTCGGGTTCGCTGGAAATTTTTGTAGATGCCATCTATTGTATGTAATCTGAGCTTTTTGACTGAAATTTAATGCAAAGTTCTTGTAACTTGATGAAAATATTCTAGTTGTAACAGTTGGATGTATTGTGCCTCTTTCTTTGCGTATTTTCTTCATGTTATATTCATTTCATATCTTTTTCTGTCTATTTCGGAACTAATTTTCGAACATGTGGATTCATTGTACAACGCCCCTTGTTCGAACCACTTAGACAAAATGTTTTCCTCTAAAGATAACTCCGAACTCACCTGCAACAATGCTCTGAGTTACTTCTTGTATTTTCTCCCGTCACACATTATGGTTTTAAAATGAAGACTATTGCTCACCTAGCCTTATCCTCTCAAGTCCGGTCACTGAATCATTTGTCTCTGTCATTTCCTCAAATCAACTCCATAGCCCAAGTCCTACTTTCTTGCACCAATATAACCAGAATCCATTATATAAAATATGTTGAATCTAGCCATTGTTTTCAAATTCATATCATGCGTGGAGACCGTGCCATTTCTGAGAGAGCCCTCTCCATATCCTAAAGGCTAGTTTTGGGTCTCAAAGTTTGGTTGAAAAATTTACCTTCGTCATCTGTTTATCAACCAAACATATTTACGAAGTGCTAACAAATGGCAATAATCTCCCAAATACAAACTTTCCAAAAACCGAAATAAAATTCCTAAGTGCATAAAGAATTTAATAATTAATTATTTTTGGGGATATTACACCAACTAATGGTGTAGGGATGCGGGTGTGGTTTCGTTGGCAGGTCCAGTTGCTTGACGACCTCTACTGAAATCAATTTCTTCTGACTGCCGCTATCGACAATGAAATGAAGTGGAGCCACATTTATCAACATTTGTGAGTGAAAGAGGCATTCCCCTTCCTTTGTTTCTTCTGGTCCGCTTCACCATAATTTGGTGGCAACGATAGTGGCACTAGGTTTAGCATGGATAATCCACTTTCCTCCTTTAGGATTTGACTTTGAATTAGAATCGGCCTCTGAATTAGAATCCTTCATCTCGACCATGAGTGACTGCTTGGAGCGACATTCTTCAGTGTTGTTCCAAGCGATTTTATGGTACTCACACCATTTTCCCATGTCCTTATTCGTTTTCTCATTGACCTTCTTGTGTTGTGGCTTGGAATTTTTTTCCTAAGAGATTCCATCTTGGCTCGGTCCCTTTCTATGTGGGTTAGGGTCGCCTTTTCCCTGATTCAACTATGAGGAGTTTGCAAATCCAAACTCTTGCCTCTTCTACTTAAATTTCTGCTCGATCTTGCCAGCATATCTATAATTCATGCCCAATGAGGCGATGTCCAGAAAATCCATTTTTGTTTGAATGTATCTATGCAAAAAACCATGGTATTTGAGCACTAGATGATGTCAATATTCTTTGATACAGAATTTGGTGTGGAGGGTATGGAAAATATTGGTGAAATATGGTACTTTCTGGTCCCTTTCTTGACGTAGGGTGGTCCATCTAGTGTACTGGTCCTCGTCGCTTCCAACAGGGTAGTATTGTTATTTAATAACATCCCAAAAGGAATCCCATGTAGGGTCCATGAAAAATATTGCAAATTCCTCTACAACCCTTTGCTCAAAGTAAGTATCCCACCAATGTTTAACATGGGGGATGAACTTGAGGAGTGCAAAAGTAATCTTTTCCCTATCAGAAAAATTGTGGACCAAAAAATATAGATTCAACCATTTATCTATATCATATTCATATATCAGTTCTTCAAAGAATAGAATATAAAAATTTACCTGTACCTTGAAGGGGTTGCATGGCCATTTCATGAAGATGCTTCTCTTGTGGGCAGTCGTCGAAGGATTTGCACAAATTTTTCCATCATTTTGTTCCTTTGTCACACGAGGGCTTCATAGAGAACAAATTTAATAGGATCTCCTACTCCATAATATTTATTTTTGTCCCCCATGGGTTGTTGTCAGGCTAGGCGTGACCTATGTTGAAAAGGTTCGATTGGTTCATGTCCTAGCTTCTTGTACCCAGATCTTGTTGGGGACATTCACGGAGAAAAAGAAATGAAGAGAAGATTGATATGATACCACTGATATGGATTTAGGAGCGGAATGAACTAATTAACAAAATGAATACAATAAACATAGAGATATTAATAATAACACACATATCCAATGAACAATATCTTCTATTAAATAAATGAAATAGGTTGAAACTGTAAAACTGTAGAACTAAAACACTTGCTCGAATGGTGGTAGTTATCTCTGAGAAGAGATTTGGATGCTACGTGCATCTGTCTAAGTAGAATTATTACAATGAGGCTCTAGAGGCCTTTTTTATATTACTCATGAATTCCAAAACCCTAGTCATCCAAAAACCTAACCCTAGGAGGTGAAACACCAAAAGTCATGTGGGCCCCTATGGGTAAGTTGGTACCTCAACTTCCTGAGGTTGTAACTTTTGCATACGACCTCCGTTTTAGGCACGTGATAGGCCATTGGAAAGGTATTTCAGAGAAGTATACATTACACCATCAAAATTTGACTCTATCTACAATTTTACATTGGTTAGACAAAAAATAATTGTTTAGGGCTCCAAAATGGCCCTAGAAGTACAACAAGATGTGCTAACATGAAAACATAAAAAATAAACTAGTTGCATTAGGTGATATGCCACCATTATCCACATGTAATATGTGTAGGGATTCACATAGCCCCATAGGTGTAGAACCCACAATTACAAAGAAGTACAAAAGAATGTGTTGAACAAAAAACGTACAAGAGGAGACAATTGGAAGAGGTGGGTGGCTACCAATACCCACCTGGATCAAAAGGGTACATAAATAAACTAAAGGAAGAAAAATATGTTATCAATCACTATCTAGAACATATATATGCTTAGGAACAAACCTTGTGGGATAAAAAATCCAGGATTCAATGGCTTAAGGAAGGGGGCCAAAACACCAATTTTTTCCACAACTGCATGATTCAATGTAGACACATTAATCGAATATCAAAGATAAAGGGTTCCTAGGGCCATATTTTAACTTCCCATTCAGAGATTGAGAAGGAAATAGTAAGGTTTTATTAAGAAATTCTTTCTAAACCAAGTCAAAACGGATCTGAAACTATTAGAAAAATCACCCAACACATCCCCTCTCTCATTACTACTGAAAATAATGCAACCCTTATGTGAAAAATCACTCTAGAAGAAGTGGACCTCGAAATAAAGGATATTCCTTATGGAAATGATCCTGGTATAGAAGGGTTCACCATCGAATTTTTCCACTATTCCTTCCCCCTATTTAGGGAGGAATTTTGGGACATCAGTTCTTTCGACTCTCAATGCTACCTTCATACCTTTGATCCCCAAGGACGAGCGTGTAACACACACTAAGTAGTTCAGGCCCATTGCATTATGCAATGCCATTTAAAAAATACTTACTAAGGTTATTTCTCTAAGACTCAAACCCATCGTCCCTCACAATATCTCTCATGAACATTCAAGGTATGTAGAAGGCCTCCAAATTATGGATAACATTATCTTAGCTCATGAAGTTGTTCACTCTCTGAAATTAACGAGAACCCCATATATTCCTATCAAGTTAGACCTCTCTAAATCCTTTGATAGGCTCAGTTGGAAATACATGTGATCCCTTCCTCTTTCCTTTGGATTCAATATTGATTCGGCTAGTTGGATATTCAATATCACCACCTCATCCTTATTCTCTATATTAATTAGTGGGGTTCCCTCTAGGCCTTTCACCCCATCTCACGACATCCATCAGGGAGATCCTCTCTCCCCCTTCCTCTTCGTCATCATGGCGGAAGTGTTAAGTGGCTACATCATTTTTTTTTTGTTGAGGTCTCCCTCAGTGGGCTCACTCTCCATGGAATGAACCCTCAGATCTCCAAAAATTAGTTTTTCTATGATACCATGATGATGAGATTCCCCATAGATAATTATTCCACTTGGTAATTCATTCCACCGCTTAGGATAAAAATAATATGAATAATACTTAGGTTATGACTTAGGATTAATTTAATATTTGATTTAGCCCCCATGAATTAACCTCCCTTCCTAATTCCTTGCCCCCCCTTTCTTCTCATAGAGTCCTAACCCCACACACTCTTTGTCTGACGTGGTATACATTAGTGATGTATTGTAATAATGCATCTGAGTGTGATTACAATTTACAATGTCAAGCTCACTGGCCATTCAGAATAGAGACTCTCTATCCTAATATCACACAGGAACTATGACCCAAAAAATATACACAAAGGCACTCCAGCCCAAAAGAACTCGAACCCAAAACATCAAGGCTCGCCAGCCTATAAAAACATGTGTGCATTTACAACCCAAGGATGAACCAAGGGTATTAAAGTATCTAGTATTAACCAATGGTAGATATCTTTATAGACCCATTCTCATAAATAATATCAATATTGTATGGTCCTGACCAATGACTGAGAAACTTTCCTTTGAAATATTCAAACCTAGAATTGTATAAGAGGGACCAATATCTATCATAGAATTTATTCTTGTTGATGAACTTTCCATGCCATGCTACTCTCTATTGTTTAACAATAGAGGTTTTGTGAAAGGAATCCTTGTGAATTTCATCAATTCTATTGATCTTTTCAGGTGGTACTTTTGAGCTTCCGATGGGTCCAATCCTACCTTCAATGAAATATGGAGTGTCTTTGCATCAAATTCAATCAGAATTACTACATGATTACCATACATAAGATCATAAATAATTAAGGCTATGGTTTTTTTTCCAAGCGATGTGATAATCCCATAAAAGTTATGGAATCCTACTAGCCCAATCCTTGTGATGAATCTTCACATTCTTGGTAAATATGGAATCCAGAACCATATTACTGACTTCCACTTGTTGATTGTCTCGCAGATGGTATGGTGTATATGTCCTATGTTTAATATGGTACTAATTTGTGAATTTTTAGATGATTTTATAAATAAATTGGCTTCCATGATCTGTAACAATTTCTTTTGGTACACCAAAGTGGACAAAGATCTCCCCATAAAGCAAAATTGTTACTTCTTGTTCTATAGAAATTGGAAGTGTTTTATTCTCAACCCATTATATGATATTTTTTCTTGGGGTTGATGGGAACCACAAAATCCATAGCCCATTTCTTAAAAGGATCCACCATGAGTTGAGTATGTAGTGGAAATTCATTAGAATGAGTATGATGTCCCATTCTTTGGAAAATGTTGCAACTTCTCACACACTTGGCATCTTAGAAAGTGCTAGGCCAATAGTATCCTATATGGAACACCTTGATGATATTTAGGATGCCATAAATATCATTTTCTTACACACAACATCAAATTATGAGATCTGGCCCTATGAGAAGCAGGTAACCTTCAACCAAGAAGTACATTGCATTTATTTTGATAATATTTTGTATTTCCTTTGGTGGGAGATGTGTTGGATGTTTTCTTGTAGCCAAATAGTTAGCAATATATACAAACCATAGAGTGTTAGTATAATTGTAACTCGGGAAAAGTATCTTTGACAAGAATGGTAACTCCATCATTGGTGAGTCTCAAAAAGAACTCTACAACAAGATTAATATTTCCAAGCTTATTAATGATAATGATGTCAAAATATTGAAATAATAATAACCACCTCATCACTCCACCATTGATAATGGTTTTTTTCATTAAAGAATTAAAGTAATAATAATTAGTATCTAGAAACATAGGATATCTAACAACATAGTGCTGAAATTTACTGCAAGAAATTCCTTTATAGTCACTATGTAATCTGATTACCATCATGCAATATTTTTAATGAAAAATTAAATTGCATAAGATTTTTGTTCTTCATTCTACCTAAGGAATGGCCCAGTGGTCGTGCCGGAAGAATTTGTGGAAATATGGCATTGAAAGAAACAATTTGGTCCCATTGATACTCATGCCACATATAACCTTGCTTTCAGGGTTTTAAAAGAAGATTGATATTGCTGAGTCCAAGAAAATTCTCCATCTTTAGATAGGAAAACACAAGAGACACAATTTTGGTCATTTTTTCAATAAAATTATGATAGTAAGAAACATGTCATAAAAAATGTGAACATCCTTATGTGTTTTTGGAACATAAATATTGGATATCACCTCAATTTATGAAGGATCCACCTTGATTCCAAAAGAAGATTGATATTGGTGAGTCCAAGGAAATTCTCCATCTTTAGATAGGAAAACAAAAGAGACACAATTTTGGTAATTTTTTCAATAAAATTATGATAGTAAGCAACATGTCATAAAAAATGTGAACATCCTTATGTGTTTTTGGAACATAAATATTGGATATCACCTCAATTTCTGGAGGATCCACCTTGATTCCAAAAGGAGATATATGGTGCCTAATAACTATTGCTTCAGTTAGTGGCATGCGACATTTCTCATGGATAAGAGACAAATTGGTTTCCTTATATCATTTTATCACTTTCTCTAGATTAACCAAGGATTCATTAAACATGTTACCACACACTGTAAACTCATCCATACATCTACATAGTCATGAATCAAATATGAAAATATATCAAGAATAACCAACTAAAATGTAGCAAGTGCATTACGAAGATCAAAAGTAAATAATCAACAAGAAAATCTTCCCCATGGGTAAGTAATTTTTTTTTATCTTTATCCTCAAGGCCATGTTGAATCTGATTGTATCCACCAAACTAATTTATGAAAGATAAATAATTCTTCATTTATAATGAATTAAGGACTTGAACAATGGAGAATAAAGAATAGAGGAAAATGGTATTTTGAAATAACATTATTCAATTCTCTATGATCCATGCAAACCATTTATTTCCCATTTTTCATAAAAACAATCACAAGGAGTGAAACCCATTGGCTATCATAAATGGGATAAATAAAATTTGTATTTAATATTTTTGTAGTTCATCCTTTACTATATCATGCAATGCAAGGTCATTTGACATTGGGGTTGCCAAATAGGTCATAAATTATCCCTCATATAAATACGATGAGTACAAATATTGAGATGAATTACCTTCATATTAGTATATTCCTATGAAAATGCATTCAGATACTTTTGTAACAACTCATTTATTGAGATGCATTACCTTCATATAAGTATATTCCTATGAAAATGCATTGAGATACTTTTGTAACATCTCATTCAATCCTCATTTTTTGTGAACCTTCTAGCCTAGTATTAATATTGATTCATTTTCATGGATTGTTTTATGTTGGCAGATGGTTTCTTTAAGACATATTGTAGAGTTAAGAAGGCATAGACTTTAGTTCTAATTTGATAGTAGAGAATGAGCACCCATCTTATAACATATTCATGATATGGTTAGTATATTAATAATGATTAGTGAGGATATTAAAGATGAGATCATCTTCATTATTCTCTTTAAAAGAAAGGGTTGAATCCATCATAAGAAATTTTTGGACAACTTCATCATCACTATCCCCATTCCCTAATAACATGGAAATTTATTGGTCATAGAATGGTTTAGAAAGAAGATACAATGTGAGTTTGTTTTATGTAATTTTCATGAGAGATAGTCATGTCCCTGGATCTACAAAAAAATATAGGAATTAGTAGTGGTTAAACACAACTTGCCTAAGATCAAGGGGTAACCCCAAGGTTGGATTTTGGTTGTCAAACCATGAAGTCTACAAGATAATATCAAGAACATATAGATATCACTACATACTTTAGGATACCTTGTTGTTTGATGGTGTATTGGTAATTCATATGGAGAAATATTGGAGTTTGTCATAGGTTATTCAATTTAAGTTTTTCCATTTTTTCCTAGTCATGGTATTTACCGCGTCCCATAAGTCGATTAAGGTATTTGAAACAAAAGTATTGTTAATGTAGACATCAACAATAGGAGTATCAGGATCTATATATTTGTTATTCGAAATATTCCCAAGCATTAGATCTATTAGTTGACCAATTTCCTAGAGAGATGGAGGATCCTTATTTTATCTACGTTGCTTCTTTAAACATAACTCCTAGAAATATTTGGCATATATGGGTACGTATTTGATGGATTTAAATAGTGATATATTTGTGTATACATTATTCGAATCTCTAGTGAAGTGAAACTTAGGGTAGTCAGGGGGTTTGTCAATACTTAGCCTCTCTGTATAAGGAGGAAGTTATGCAACCCTAGATTGTGCTTATTTTAAACATTTAGGGTCCAAGTAAACTTTGTAGTATTGAGAGAATGGTTGGTGGATTGATTTTTTAAAGGTTTGTTTCCTACTTGGACTTGATCTTTCTCATCTCCATCTTTTGAGATGATTCGAGAAGTTATATTATTAATAGTTCTATCTATTCTTAAGTGAACACCTTGAAAATCAACAGGGGAAACATAATAGGTATGGGAACCAAGAAACACAATGGTGTAATTGGATTGGACATTTTTTATTATTCAGGTTAGTTGTGGGTTGCGCATGTAGTTATCGTCTTGTTGGAGGATTGTTAGCAGGTAACTGCAATTGTTAATGTTTATGTGATAATTGAAATTGTTGTCGAGAAACATGTGGAGCTGTTGATTGTTGGGTTTTAAAGGGATATCCTCACCAACATTGTGGCCATTGATATATTTGGGTTGAATGAAGTGGCCATTGTTGCTAAGACATGAAAGGATAGCCATATTGAGAAGGGTATAACATTTATTGGTTAGTTTGAAAATCATTATAAGATTGAGAAGATTCTTGAACCATACATGGAAGTTGTGATAGCCATGGTCACATCTAAGAAATGAAATAAATCTTCTCAATCTTCTCATTAGTCCCTTTATAAACGACTTCCAATTAAAAAAAATAAAGGTTGGTGTTGGCATGATACTTCTCACAAATGATATATACTTCAATATTATCTAATTAGCACTCCCTCAATGAATGCTTATTCTTACATTGGTTAATTTTCACTGGACCTCTTCTTGTTTATTTCTTGTTTATTTTTAAGTAGTGTATCTCTTAAAAAAAACTAAAAATATCAATGTTCAAATTTCCAAACAAATTATTGATTTGATTTCATTAATAGTAAATATTTATCAACTCAACTATGTCAAATAATTTTATTTATCTTTCCACCTATTTACATTAGTACACTTATGATCACCAAAGTCAATATTGACTTGATCGAGTCATATTACTCCAACTTTTCATGAATATATATATATATATATATATATATGAAAGAGAATTTATCCGTTATTACAACGTTATTAAGTCACTAAGTTAGTGAGTTTTGTTCACTTCATAAGTATTAATTGGTAGAAAACGTTATTAAGTCACTAAGTTAGTGAGTTTTGTTCACTTCATAAGTATTAATTGGTAGAAAAGTTATTAAAAAATTATTAATTAAAAATATAAATTGTAATTATAATGATTAATATGTTGTAATTAAAAAAATCAAAGAAATTAAATTAAACATATGTTAAATTCTCAACTAGTATTTATTGTCCTTTTCCGTGTAAAAGAGTATGTCACAACATTATTCTATAATGATTAATATGTTGTAATTAAAAAAATAAAAGAAATTAAATTAACATATGTTAAATTCTCAACTAGTATTTATTGTCCTTTTCCGTGTAAAAGAGTATGTCACAACATATTAAACCTTTATAACACACAATGTTCATGTCATTAGGTAATTAATTTTCAAGGTTGATAAATTATAATATTCATGTTATTAAGGAACATCCACCACCAAATGAGCTTTACAATCACAAATTTGACCTTTATAGCGTATTAAAAAATTACATTAAAAATATAAATTATAATTATTTACTATGCTAAATTAAAAAAATAAAGAAAATAAGTTTTTGTGGGAATTCCAGAATAACCAAGCAAGATAGTCAATCCCCGCTTCTGGCTGTCTTATAAACCTTAGGAGAAACGACCAAGAAGCACCAATAACCTGCACGCCCTCCGAATAAATCGGGGTGAGAATCGACCTTGAGACCTCATTTTACATAGTTCCTTCCATTTACACGGCACTTGCCAATCGGTCTACACCCCTGCGGGCTTAAAGAAAATAAGTTAAGCATAGGTTAAATTTTCAATTAATATTTACTGTCTTTTTTTATTTTTGTTTGTTAATTTGTGTGGGACTTGTTGGCTACACGATTAACCGGTGGCTTCAGAAATCGTGACTCAGGGGCATTTAAGCCGTCAAAATCTTTTCAAACCAGTGACTTTAACATCACGGAGTAACTTAACAACACACTCCGTCACCAACTGTCCTACACCTCGGAAACTTGTCCTTTTCCATTTAACCATTAAATAAGAAATAAATTATTTTTAATAAAGTCCGTGTAAAGGAGTATGTTATGTGTTTTCGTTGTTCCATTACAACATATGAAACGTTGATAAAATACAATATTCGTGTTATTACGTAATTAATTTTCAAGGTTGATAAATTAAATATTCATGTTATTAAGGAACTTTCAACACGAGTATGTTATGTGTTTTCGTTGTTCCATTACAACATATGAAACGTTGATAAAATACAATATTCGTGTTATTACGTAATTAATTTTCAAGGTTGATAAATTAAATATTCATGTTATTAAGGAACTTTCAATTAATTAAATGAACTTTACAATCATTTAACCATTGAGTAAGAAATAAATTATTTTTAATAAGGTTCGTGTAAAGGAGTATGTTATGTGTTTTCGTTGTTCCATTACAACATATGAAACGTTGATAAAATACAATATTCGTGTTATTAGGTAATTAATTTTCAAGG
>SNQJ01S0066055.1:15887-30331 GCA_010110895.2 Picea sitchensis
TCACATCTCTTCTCAGAGATAAGCTGCCACCATTCTAGCGAGTCTTTCACTCTGTATTTTTACAGTCTCTGTACATTTCTTTCATTAATAGAAATTGTGTATTACTATATATCTGTGTTTATGGTTGCATATATGATACATTTCTTTTATATTATTGAATATCTTCGATATCTCTGTGCATTTCTTTATTATATCTCCAATCTCATTTCGTGCCAAAAATAATCTGAATCAGTGGTATCAGAGCAGGCTGCTCTTAATTGTTTTTTTACTGCATGTCCCCAATGAGGTCCAATTATAGCAAGTTGGTTCTCGAGCTTGTATCTCCTAAATAAAATCACTCTCACACACCCAAGAAACCCTCAATGGAAAAAGAAAAGAAAAATGGTGGAGCAGACGATCTTATCAACCTACTACTTAAGCAAGCTCTCACGCGACAGAGGGACGAAATGATGGAGAATTTTTCCCACATCCTTAAACGTCTTTCGATAGCATCAAGTGCATATTCATCAACCGACCACTTTGGAGGAACCTCACTTTTCAAGGTACAAGTTAATTTTGATATTCCTGTATTTGAAGGACAGATAGATGCAGAAGCCCTAGAAAAATGGTTAACTCTAGTAGAAGGTTATTTCTCTGTTCACAATTTTTCCGACAAAGAAAATATCACCTTCGCACTCCTTAAATCTCTCCCTCATGTCAAAAATTGGTGGGAAACTTACTGGGAGAAAAGTTCTACAGAGGAGTCTGGAATATATGGGGCCAATCCCACTTGGGATTTTTTTTTGGACGCGGTAAAGGAACAGTATTACCCTGTTGGCAACTATGAGGACTAGTACATGAGATGGACCACACTGCGACAAGAGAGGGGCCAAGCAGTTCCGAATTTCACCAATACCTTCCATACCTTGTGCACCAAGATGGGTATCAAAGACTTCGAGCAACATTTGGTTCTGAAATACCATGGGGCTCTACACCGATACATCCAGACTGAAATGGATTTTATGGACATTTTATCACTCGGTGCTGCTTATCGATATGTTGTTAAAATTGAGAAGAAATTTAAGTACTAGAACAAATTGGAATTCAGTTCTGCAAACCCACAACAACCAAAGTATGACAAAGACGACCCTAATAAATAGTCTCCCGAAAACCAGTCCAATACACAAGAGAAGAAGGGTCACGGGAAGACAAAGAAGGACACCGGAAAATGGTGTGATTTCCACAAAATCCCTTGGAACAACACCGATGAGTGTCACTCAAAATAGTCATTGGTGGTCGAGATCAATTAAAAGGAGATGAACCCTGATTTAGAATCTAATTCTGAAAATACTTGTAAAAGACAAATCATTGACACAGACCCCACTGCTATTGTCACGACCGCAACAATTCAACTAGAAGAACCAACAGATCCTAAAGTGGGGGAGAATATTTTTCATTCACAGATGTGGGTGAAGGGGACCCTGCTGCATTTTATTGTTGATAGCGGAAGCCAGGAAAACCTCATCTCAACAAAGGTCGTCAAACAGTTGGGATTGTCGACAACACCACACCCGCAACCATACAACATTGGGTGGCTTCGGCAAGGACGAGATCTCTGTGTCAGCCAACAGTGTCGGTTGTCATATGGTATCCAACCCTTCAAGGATGAGGTATTATGTGATGTTTCCCCACTAGATGTCTGTGATGTTCTCTTGGACCAACCATATATGTGGAGACACCATGTTGTTTATGAGTCTCAACCCCATAGTGTCATTTTTACTTTAGGGGGTCATATCTACAGAATACCAGAGGTAGTTCCAACTATTATTCCACCTAAAAAGTGTCACAAGGTAGTATCTCATACTATAAAATTCAGCTTCTTCACAATCTGTTCAAAAGGAGAATAGAAAGAAACT
Organism: Picea sitchensis; assembly: GCA_010110895.2. Taxonomy (NCBI): domain Eukaryota; kingdom Viridiplantae; phylum Streptophyta; class Pinopsida; order Pinales; family Pinaceae; genus Picea; species Picea sitchensis. Next base: position 17,783 of record SNQJ01S0066055.1, read on the forward strand.
GCAACCACTACAACCTCGCCCCCTACACCTTCTATTCAACAGAAGCAGGTTGACAAGGTTGCAGCAAAGAAAAAATATCTCTTCTGCACGCCTTCCTATCATGTAGCTCAACTTATTGAACAACCTCAGCTTCAACAGGTTCATGACAAACTTCCACAAACTAAGTAGCGCAACGTCTCCAACAATACAAGCAACTCACCAAGATGCAGATCCAGCAAATGTTTTTCCCTCTCGCCTGTGAACTCAAAAAAATGGAGACCATTACTTCCTAAGGATGGAGGATTGATCCAGGTGAATATCAATGGCCACCCACCTTTTTCAACTGGATCAAAACAACTTTCTGGCAATTTTGGCAATTTACTATTTTTAGCAGGTTTTAACTTCCGGGGCCATTTTGAGGGCCTAAATGATGGTTTTTCAATATTGAGGTTCTCAATAATATATAAGGGAATTATTGAGCCCCCAAAATGAATCTCCTCGATGATACCTTTCCAACGAGCTATCATACGCCTAAAACGGAGTTCGTATCCAAAAGTTACGACCCCGGGAAGTTGATGTACTAACTTACCCAAATGGGACCCACATGAATTTTGGCACTTCATCTCCTAGGGTTAGGTTTTTAGATGTCTAGGGTTTTTGGAATTCTTGTTTATTGTAAAAATGCCTACAGAGCCGCATTGTAATCATCTTCTGCAAATGCGAGTAGCCATCACATCTCTTCTCAGAGATAAGCTGCCACCATTCTAGTGATTCTTTCACTCTGTAATTTTATAGTCTCTGTACATTTCTTTCATTAATAGAAATTGTGCATTACTGTATATCTATGTTTATGGTTGCACGTCTGATACATTTCTTTTATATTATTGAATATCTGGGATATCTCTGTGCATTTCTTAATTATATCTCTGATCTCATTTTGTGTCGAAAATAATCTGGATCAAATAAATAAACAATTGGTGGTTTTTTTAGTTTGTTTTTAGTGGTTTTTTGGAACATGACTTTTGTCGATGGTTTTCTAATTATAGTTAAGGAATTAGGGTTGTTTCCCAATCTGGGTCAATGGATTAGGGTTTTATATTTGTTGGTTTATTTCACGCTTACACGTGTCCTTTCTAACAATTGGGGGTTAATACCCATGGTTCATCCAGAGTTGACCAACAAAAAAAACAAAGCATCAGCATGTCAATCTTCAACCAAGGTTGAAGAAGGTATCACCCAAGACGCTATGAAGATCACAGAGACCATATGATCTTGTAACGGGGATGAAGGACTAAACATACATATATCCATTCAGATTTACATCCATACAATTCATTGCAATGTGCTTAACATAAGACAAAAAATAAACAACATATTCATTCAGATACATAATCGGCATATCATAGGCTCAAAATCAATGCAAATTTAATATCATCCTCATTCTATCGAGAAAAATCATAAATTAAGAAAAACATATATTGACAGCAATAAGGTCTCATATTACCTGAGATAATTACCTTATTTACAATACATCATGCCATGCGCATTCTTCCATACCCTTAACATATTACAGACTCAAACTACAAGTAGAGACATTAGAATACTAAAGAGTCTTAGAGAGATCTCTTCAACACTGAACAATAGTAATGACCTAGTAAATCGACAACCTTCCCTTGTCATCCCTACTTCCTTTTATATCCTTCTCAGATCTAGATCTTTGTCTCTGTTAATTCTTCTCCACTCTCTCTACTAACTAAAATTCTTGCACACTTTTGTCACCTACCTGCATTCCATGTATCCTTTCAGGAATCGGGAAAAAATTAACTACCTTTTTTTATGCAGGAGCATCGCAATCACATAAAAAGGAAGCGAACGTGGAATTGGAATCGACACCTCAACACATCGAAGGAGTTGAACTGACAATTAACTAGCTTAGAAGCAATGCAAAGACTTTTTGGAATTCTCATTAATTAATTTTAGTTGTGTAAAACCGAGCCACTGTTTGAAATGACAGAACCATTGTAAATCCTTTACACGATTGTAAATGTATTACAGGTGTGGGATATTATCCTTGATTAGTCATTAGGTTGCATTAATTGAGTAGGTAACCTCTTGAACAGAATGTAATAGTATTTAGATAGGAGGAAGAAGAGTGAAAAATCTATGGGTCCTTAGACAAGTTTTTCTTGTAATAGTTGTAAAGGATAAACGACTCTAATTATGTTTTCTTCTGAAATGAATAGAACAGAGGAAATTGACCCAAATACACAGTGTTGATATTGTTATGGTTTGAATATGTTGTTATGTGTTTGTGAATGGATGATTTTCATAGTGAATGAATGAATAATTGAATGAGTTCAATTGTTTCTCTTCTGTAAGATTATGCAAGGAGTGCATGCAGAGCGCAAGGAGTGCACGTGAAGAATTCTTTTTCGACTTAAAGCTCAGAAGAGATAGCGGGGAAATCCCATATTCATAGTGTGCATATTGAGCGCAAGGAGTGAGTATAGAAAAAAACTTGTTTTAAAGTTTTAAAGCTGAGGAGTTTGAGCGTAGAGTATGCGAGGAGGGTGTCATAAAGTATTTTGAAAAAGACACAGAGTGCAAGCGTGCGCTAAGGGGTGAGATTTAAATTTCATTTGCTAGAAGTTCAGGAGGAGTAGTGGTTTTAAGTCTCGAGAGGAAACACTTAGAAAACTTTCTAAGTTTTGAAGATTTGAATCCTTTATAGGTGGAGCGCAAAGAGTTGAAGTTCGAAGAAAGAAAAAGTACGGAGGATTGAGTGGGAGAAATCCTTTAGAAAAGATTTTTGAATATTGGACAAGATCATGGGTCAAGACCCATTCAAAAAGATCTAAAATATTACAATTCATTATATCTCGGAGAAGTAACGCACTTGTTAGTCGCGAGGAGTCATCGGAATATCATGAAACCAAAAGATTTGGAACAAGAAGAGTGAAATTCACGAAATCGTGAAATCCTGAAATCATCAAGACCGTCCATTGAAAGAGGACACGTGGTGACAGATCAATGTTTCGCTGATTTGTAAATCGAGAAGTTGGAGGAACGAGTCGTGATGATTCATGAAATGCGAAATCATGACATAATCACAGTCATTGAATGGAGATCCAATGTGGACCGTTGATCTGATCTAAAAATATTTCACAATTTCGGGTATCGTAGGATCGGGAGAACAGAGGTGAATCGCATTAGGAGTTCCCGATACATGAAATCCTAATGCGCTCGGAAGGATTGGCCCGAGGTCATAGTGAAAGGTCATATGGATGGAGAATAAGGGAGGAGCTAGCATGTTCTAGACCCTTGTCGTAATTTTGGGACTCAGAAGTTTGAAGGATGGAGAGTCGGTTGAATCATGTAGCCAATACGCGAAATCATGATGCGCATTTTCAAATAAGAATGTGGTCATAAGGCGTGGTCACATGGAAAAAGGCTTGCACTTAGCACTTGTTCACGTGGGTAGAAGTTTCATAGAGACCTATGGATTGTTTTCTTAGAGGTTCCAATAGGGAATCAAAGACTATTTCGATTCAGTCTTGAGAAGATCCTAGACCGAGAGGTCACGCAACCCTTGGAGAGGAGGGGGTTTGCCCCACTTTCCAGCTCATCTTTTTTTTGTTCCATGTTCCCTTGTGCTATGGGAAGTACTCATTCATGGAGATTTCTTGACAATTCCTTTCTTTATTATGGCATGTGTCTTCTTGATCTCCAACATGCATTGATAGAACTAGACTTCAACACACATTAACAAAACTTGTCAAAACTTGATCTGGTGCGCACTCCTTGTTAATCCTCACTCCTTAGCTTGTGCGCATGAAAATATTGAATGAGTGTTGTTGGGTGAAGGCCTATTTTGAAGAAATACCTATTTTTGGAAGGAGGGACCTAATCTTGGAGCACGCACAACAGCTGGTAAGAAAGAAGCATGCATAAAAAGAAGGAAAAGCAACATGCAAGAGGAAAATACATGTGCGATGAGACAGACAAGCCTAACCATATTAGGGTTAGGATTTTTCATAATAATTGTAACGACTACAAGACTAAAAAATATTATAAATAAGAAACTAGGATGTCTAGGTAGGGGGTGGTTGTTAGTCAGTTCGATACTATTGATAAGTTGAGATATTTTTGATTGTAATAAGGCGGTAGCAGAGTCGAGTAAGGTATATTTTTAGGGTTAGATCACAAGGTGAGAATCCTTGTGTGCTTTAGTCTATCTCACAGAGGTTCCTTAACCTCATCAAGATTGTATGATTGCATATGTAATGCGTGCAGCACCAGATTTTGCAGCAGACTAAATAAAAGAGAAGAGAAGGAAAATATTTGTGGACGTAGCCAAAAAGGGGGTGAACCATGGTAAAACCTATGTTATATGTATTTTTTATTGAATTCTTACTATATGTTAATGATTAGTTTATGAATGAATGAATAACTAGATGTATTAGCATGCATGCATGAGGATAAAGATGAATGAATCATAGGAATACCTGAATCAATAACAAGTTTAATGCATGAAGAAAAGAAAGAATATACTCCCAAATCCCCACTCATTCCTAGACTTCAAACACCTAGTTAGTGCAGTAACCCATAGAGCTATCTTGGGTGAGACTGTACTGTGTGCTGTTTGTGCAGCGTTGCCTTCTAGTTTACGAGGAGGTCCAATAGTTTTAGAGGATTTTGTTGGAAACCTGTTGAGATCCGAACCTAGATCAGACCAAGAAGAAGTAAGAAGTCACATTTATTAACCAAAAAATGGTTTTGTTAATGGCTAGAACTGCATAGGATTGAGTGGATGGGATATGTGGAAGAAACATGAGTAGAATGAAGGTATATAAGGGAATGTTTAGGCCATGGAATACAACAAAGGCAGATATCGAAAGATAGTTGAAAATCAAGGAACTCAAGTTTGCACAGAAGGACAACATAAACACTAAGCTAACACCACATAAATATCTCGACAAATACATGTTTAGCGACTTGCATGAGGTATTTTTCTGTGATTTCCCACATTTGTTGCAGGAGTGGTTATTGAGGTTAAAATACAACCACCCTACAAATCAAGTTATATAGCTAGAGTGGAATCCTGTGGATATTGCACAGTTACAACAAGTTAATAACAAATTTATGCACGCAATATATTTATGGTTAGATAATATTGTTGCAGGTTTTATCATTGAATTTGCAGTAGATACAATGAAGTATTACAGTGCAACAGAGCATGATTTTCTAAAAGGACCCATAGGTAGGTATATCATATCGATGTATACTTCAATCAAGATTTTATTTTATAAAAATGGTGTTATGACCATGGAATCAAACAACTAAACTTCCCTACAAGCATGGGGGAAGGGGGGAAGCACTGACAAGAGGTGGATAAATGGAGGAAGAGATGGATAAGGGAAAGAAGAAGGAGTTCATGGACCCAATCATGATGGAGGAATACCAGATAAACCAGATAATGGAAAAAGTCGAAAGACACGCAGTGGAGCACCCTACCAACATAAGATGAATAATAAGAAGAGAGCCATAGATAACATAGAGGGCTTGGAAAGAAATGAAGAAGAGGTACAAGATCTTTCGACTGTGGAGAAGATTGAGGAAATCCTGCGTGCAACATATGAAAGGAAAACAGAAGGTCCAAAGGCAGGGATAGAAGGAAGAACTCCAATCCATATCATCATCAATGTGGAACCTACAACCACATGTGTGACTAGTACACCATAAAGAGAACCAACATTTGGACAACTGAATTTAGTGGAAGAAGAATAACATGAAAAACATACAATCGAGGAGCAACAACTAGAGGATCCAATTCAGGAAGTAACATTCAACTATCCACACCACACGAAGGTAGTAGTTCAACATAGTTCAAAATAGCAAGACATGATCCCACGATCAGATTACCAGAATTTCAGGGAGAGGCATCAGAGGACCCTAAGAAGGGCTTATTCATTAGTGAGAAGATATGGGAAGAAAATAAGATCACAGATGAGGATACAAATATCACATAGTTAGAAATCACACTTAGAGATTAGGCACTGGACTGGACCTGAGGCTAGATGTAAATAGTCCACCAGTAGTAAAAAATACTATTGCAGATGTGAAAAATCTATTGATAAATGAATTTCATAAGCCTATCTCAGAAGACCATTATATGAATGAAATCAGGAAAAAACCAGGTGAGTCTATTTGGAAAATTGATCAGAGGTTTAAATGTCTGAAAGGTAAGTTGAAGTATGAAATTACTGACATGCAACATTAGCACTTATTTGTGAATTCATTGCTACCACACTTGAAATACCCATTAAGATAATAGAAGTTCCAAAACAAGGTAGAGGATCTGTAGGAAACCTTACAACTAGAAGAAAACCAGTATAAGAAGACAAATCCATCAATAGAGGAGATGAAGGAGGATCTAAAGAATCTAACATTTCAACTTAATCATAATAAGGGTAAAGAGAAAAGAGAAGTTATTTGGTGTACCACATGCAGGACATAAGGACACCAAAATAACAAATGTCCAACTTTCACACATTATATGGCAACAGGAGTACCAAACTCTTTTCCAAATAGAGGACCATGGTGTGAAATCTATAAAATGCATGGGCATGATCCATATCATTGTCCAATGATGCAGACGTATAATATAGTACCCAAAAGTTCATACTACAATTTTTCAAGTCAGTGGGTCATGATGATAAGGATTGTATGATGATGGAGTTGATGAGAGAAAGAAATTTAGATACTTATATGGTGCAAGAAGAAATTATGGAAAGACAAGTTGCACCTTATTTCAACCAGGTACCACCACCATACAATAATTCTCAACAATAGTATAACAATGCACAAACGCAATACAACAATGCACAACCACAGTATAACCCTACGCAGTATAACTAGTTACCTCGGTACAATCCACCGTGAGGAGATCGAGGGGGATACATAAGTGGAGGATGAGCTAGAGGATTATTTGGATGAGGTAGAGGATTAGTGTGTCACGATTGCCAATAGCCAATACATTATGCAAGGGATTTCCCACTTCCACCTACGACATGTATGTACTATCGTGCAATAGACCATGACATGGAATACTATCCAACACTCTTAGGAAAGATCCAAGAAAAAAGGAATCAAAATAACCAAAATGTCCAGTAAATTTATGTAGAATCCAAGGATGATGGGAGAAACATCGATATAGTCACTCGAGGAGGAGCTAAGACAGAAATTGACACAGTAAAAGAAGATCCAGCGCAACACCAATGGGTGAAGAAGGATACTGAACTACAGAACCATTTTGATGCACGAAAAGAAAAGGAAACATTCAAGGGGGAAATACATGAGTTTCTCAAGAAAAATGTTGCATATACATCAGCCGCGCAACACACCCAGAATGTATCAATGTACGAAATTCCCTCCTTAATGGAACAAACCAGTGAAGCACAACCTTTAGAGAAAGTAACATAAAACAAATTATGCAATCCCGTGTTAAGTTATTGAAGGATCCACCATCTGTCAAGATCTTACAAAATCTTCTAGAAATATGTAACACAAAGGTAGAAGGGAAATTAGAGAAGAAAACAGTCAATCATATCCATACAAGAAGAAGGACAAGCAGGGAATTTAGACTAAATTCTAACATTGAGGAATTCAATATGGGTGATATTATACTGGACTTGGGATTTGAAGTAAATGTATTTCCTAAGAATACATGGAAGTGTATGGGAGAACCCACACTAGGATATTCACCTGTCCATTTTAAATTAGAAAATCAACACAGAGTTTTACCAATTGGAAAGCTTAAAGGTGTGACAGTAGATTTGTATGGAGTGTGCACTATGGCATATTTTGAAGTAATAGAGATAGTTGATGGCRCAAAACCTTATCCAACATTGMCTRGATTGGATTGGTCATTTGATAACTAGGACATAATCAACCTGAAGACAAGAAAAATGATGCTTGAATCAGTTGAATATAGAGTCATTGCACCATTAGATCCTTCAAAAGCAAAAAGGTTTCTAGAACCCAATTGTTTGGATCTGGAAGAAATAAATGAGTTGTACATAACCACCGTGTGAGAACAAGATTATGTTAACCCAACTAAAAATGGGGTACTCAGTTGGAGAAGCATCACATCATGYGATTTTGACTCAGATACAGGTTTTGAGAATTGGTAACAATGACTACATGAAGTTCCACAAGAAGGTGCGCAAGAATAGACTGCRCAGTAAGATGGGTGGGTACAGAGATAAGAGAACCTACTAATTTTCACGTATTAAATGACTTAGAGGATTTTTTGAAAAAATATGAAGAGGAAGTTATAGAACATCAGAGTCTCTTAGCTCTAGATATTTCACTCAAGGAAACACCTACAAGATGGTGGGGTGCGCACAAAGAAACAATTCAGGACTAGTATCAATGTAAATTTTTACTGCACATTAGATTCAACATAGAGAAGGAGAGAAATAAAATGCAGAGGTACGATGGGAAAATAACACCAATGGAACATTTGGACAAGTGAAAAACATAATGGAGGATGTCATCGTCAGAAGAATGTCCTCATCACTTTATCCATACATTGGAAGGAATCCTAGAGAACGGCTATACAGACTAGGAGATGCATAGAGGCACTACAAAATGGACAACATTACAACAAAACTTTGTAGTAACTTTCTCATTTGAACATGATAACCCCAAGATAGATTCAGCATTGAAGCAGATACAAGGAGTGATATTTATTGATGAACCATAGGTTGAAATCATGACATAATATCAACAATAGAATAGACATATGATCAAAGAACTACTTCCATGCTATCATGTTGAATAGGAAGCACCAGATTAAGATGATCCGCACAACATTCAGATTACCAATATTGAGGGAGAAAGATATGTGGAAGGTTGATCTCTGGAGTCAGAAGTATTTTTTGCACCAATCAAATTTAAGAAATTCAACATTGGGACAACTGGAAATCCTAAATTGGCAAGTATTGGAGACTATTGGGATGAAAAAACAATAGAAATAATAACAGAGTTACTGCACAAATACAGTGATATGTTCCCAACTACCTTTACAAGGATGAAAGTCATAGCAGGGGATCTAAGAGAAATGAAAATACCTCTCAATCCTGAGGCAAGACCTGTCAGGGAGAGACCCTACAGATTGAATCCAGTATATAAGCAGAAATTGACAGAATGTTGGAAGATGGTATCATAGAACTAGTAGAGGAATTTGAATGGATCATTCTTATGGTATTCCAAGAAAAGAAACAAGTGGGGATACAAATTTGTGTATGTCTAAGGAAACTTAATGATGCTTTTTACCTGACCCTTTTCCTACCCCTTTTACAGATGAGATCTTAGAGACTATGGGATACCAGGAAGCATATTCATTTGCAGATGGATTCTTAGATTACCATCAGATCAAAATAGCTCTAGAGGATAGGTATAAGACTACTTTTTCTATAGAATGGGGATCCTACCAATATAAGAAGGTATATTACATAGAAAAATCTACCACATAGAAGGTATTACGCGTAGAATTATGGTGGCCAAGAGACCATAAATATGCCAAGGAATATTACCAAAAATGTGATGTATGTCAAAGGGTTGGAAAACCCAACAGAAGGGATGATATGCCTCTAAGACCACAAGTGAAGTTGCAGGTATTTGACAATTGGAAAATAGACTTTGTGGGACCTATTAATCCACCCGAAAAAAGGTCAGGAGCTAGATATATCATTGCTGTGACTGAATACTTAACAAGATGGGCAGAAGAAGCACTAGTCAAATACTGTAGCATAGAGACATCAACACACTTCTTGTTCGAGCCAGTTATCACCATATTTTGATGTCCAAGGATTTTGATGAGTGACCAAGGAACTCATTTTATCAATAATACCATTAGGGATATGACTGAGGAGTTTGAAGTCTATCACCAAAAGAGTACACCATATCATCCTCATGAAAATGGTACAGTAGAAGCTTTCAATAAGATCTTGGAAAATGATCTGACTAAAATCTTCAATATCAATAGGGATGATTGGTAATTGAATATACTAGAAGTATTATGGGCATATAGGACCACATGTAAAAAGTTGACAGGATAGAAACCATTCACATTGGTATATGGGTAGGAAGCAGTGGTTCCTTTATAATTTATGGTACCCAGTCTGTGTGTAGAAGCAATTACAAACATGACAAAAGGAGGGACAGTAAAGGAAAGGTTAAGTCAACTAATGGAAATGGAAGAGGACATGATTTTGGCAGGATTTCACCAGGAAGTATAGAAAGAAAGAGACAAATCCCGGCATGAAAGACATTGCAATACCACAAGAACGAGCCCTAGTTGTAAATGCAAATATGTTTTATAGGTTGGTGAGACGGGTTATTATAGGTCAAAAGGCTTATGTGATTATTAGGATGAAGAGTCTAGATGTTAAAGGCTAGTGAGACTATTTTTGGTATATGTAAACACTCATATCATTAATAAAATACATCATTGTGTGTAGACCAACCATGATAAAAGAGTATGGGGGACTAAACTCCACTAGGAAGGGAAAGTGAGGACTAAGAACAAGGAAAGGGGGATAAGCCAGAGGGATTATTTACAAAGGAATATTATAATGTATTCCTAAATACTAAGGTGTGGATAATTATTTTTATCCTAAGTTCCAAGGATGGGGACAAGTGGGCCAAAGTGCCTCTCAACCTGATAAGTGTCCAATTTGAGACATGCATACAAAGACTTTGGGCTTATTGCATGAGCCATTTATTTGATGTATTCAACCATTCACTCCATCATTCATACCTATCCATTCCATCACACACACCTTCATCAGTAACCCATACCCTTCCTGTGAGGAGGAGTGCACATGTACCTTCCTGTCACTAGTAGCGCACCAGTACCCTATTCTATTATGAGAAGCGTCACCTACACTTACCCTGAACGTTTTTGCTACCATCACCTGTACCTGGTTGACTTAAGCACAGGAATGAAGAAGCGGGTTTTCAAGCCTGTGGGATTGAAGAGGCGGATTGTCAAGACCGTGGATTGAAGAGGTGGGTTTTCATGCCCATGAGAAACTCTCTACAGGTGAGAGAATTGTTTGGAATTGACTTCCCGAGGGATCCCAACTGCAACTATAGTTCTCTGAGACTTCACGTCTGACCTATTGTTGAAGCCCTGAAAGGGAAGTGGGATAGCCAAAAGACTATTGAGCAGAGAAGGGGCACATTTCCTGGGGTGGGATAGGCATGTGGGGAATGAGATATTGTGGGATGTTATTTTGAGTTGGAACCTGAGGGATTTGTTCCTATTGTCTGAGATACATCAGCCTAGTTAGGAATCCATTTACCCAGGTGGATTTTAGTCCCAGCTCAGGGGTGACCCACTACTGAGAGTTATGAGTAGTGTGATCTAAGGATGGGAGGATCGTGGAAGGTTTGCACATAGTTGGTGGTATCTTATAAAATATAAGTATCAATTATGTGTTATATTACTACTGCATTAGTCTTTAAATGTTTAATTTCATGGGTTTTTCCCTGTGTATGTTGCATGTGTATTTTTAGTGTTATTTTGCATTAATCTGTATATTTATAGATCATTTGTATGCTTTTAAATTTATGTATACACTTGAAAAAATTCTACGTGGCATAGCCTAGCTAAAGGTTGGGGATTCTACACTATGGCATCAAATTTGATGGCTAGAGAAGTATCATTGATGCGACTTAGCCTCGGTGGTTGGGTGGGTGTATTACAATTCAGTATCAGAGCTTTAGTTTTCAAAATTGAGGCTAGATGGGCCAATAAGTTGAAATTGATGAAAAATTTCACATATTTTTGAAGTTACAATGTGTTCCTAGGTGCTAGGAAGGCACCGAGAGAACACTTGGACTGTGTTCCAAATCTCAGGAGTTGTAGCAGTTCGAGAAATCCACTGGAGGAAAGAAACCACAACAACCATTGATTTGTGCCACAAGATTAGATTTGGGCCATTGGATCTGTTCGGGATAAGATAGATCCCTCATAGATGTAGGATATGGAGAAGGTGTGCAGTCGTTAAGCACCAAATTCCTTCGTACTTCGCAACTCCTACAGGTTTTTGTTGTTTTTTGGAGTGGAGGAAAAATCCCTGAAGTCCAGAAGTCCCAAAATTTGGAAAAGATATTGATCGTTCTTCATTGAGGACACATGTCAGCAGATTAGTGAGTGTCTAGAAGTTCAACGATCCAGAGGATTGTGGGAAAAATTTGTTTTGGTGCAGAAAGTCCCGAAGTTTTGAACTTTTGAGAACATCCTGATTTTTCGTCATTGAGGACACGTGTCTACAGATTAGTGAGCATCCATAAGTTTAGCGATATGGAGGATCAATATTAAAAATGGTTCTAGTATGAAAAGGCCTGAAGCCCAGAGTCAATCTCGTTCATCCATTCACGGGTGAGAACCAACCATGGATCTTTGTCCTTCGTCGATTGGGCATTCAACAGTTCAAGTGTTTGGTGGTGATCAGCAGTGAGAACTCCCGAATATTGGAGTTCCTTGAGCTCCTATTG
>SNQJ01S0066055.1:31551-41951 GCA_010110895.2 Picea sitchensis
ATCAAATGGTCATGAAGTAGGAAGGGAAGAAAGCATGAACTTGGTGGAGACCATTAAAAATTGTAGAAGGATGTCCAAAGCTATAAAGTTGATAATGAGAGGCTTATGAGAGCCAAGGAGAAGAAGGAGTAATTCAACATAAAGTTAATGCAGATCTTGGATAGAATAGAAAAGAATATGGATAAGGAGAATGTTTCAAGAAAATCAGGAAGTCAGAGGTCTCTTGATGAGAGGAGAAGAGAAAGAAGTGTTGGCAGACATCACCATCACTCCTTAGGGCATTCAACTAGAAAAGCACACAGTATATCAAGTCCATCCCATGTCAGGAATCATAAGAGGAGGTATGGGGTGGATGATCTACAATTGAGAAATGAACAAAATCAAGCCTCCTACTTTTGATGGTGAGCACAAGAGGGATGAAGATGTAGAGACATGGTTTTTAGGCATGAGAAATTATTTTCAATTCCATAATTACTCTTCACATGCAGAAGGAATAATTTCGATCTATCAACTCAAAGGAAATTCATCCATGTGGTGGGACCGATTTGTGAAAGTGCATCCATGAAATATTGGGAATCCACTACAAGAGATCCACTCTTACAAATCCGAATGTTCAGTGTAATCAATGTGTAAAGAATATCATTTAAATAGAGGAAGTAGTGAAAGATTATTCAGTCTAACAAAGGCCAATGTTAAGATAAAGAGGTATATGGTGGAAATACCTATTCTATGCAAATTGATATATCTGGATCCTATTATTCTTATAAATAAAGCCAGAGTGGATATATGGAGAGAATGAAAACATATCCAAAGATCGGTCCTACAGTGTTAGAGATAATTGTTCCATGATTGTTATCAGAGTAGAGTAGTGGAAGCATGGTTGTATGACAAAACATTCAGAGGTGAAGCAATACATGTGTGAACATACTAAATAAGTGCCAATAGATGCATAAACAATGCATTATGTACAGATTGAATCCACATGAATGCAATCAGGTTCTAAGGAAGGATTTTCCCATATAGGGAAGAAAGATTCTAGGATGGATTCATGTCCTTGAACATCTTAAGATAATGGAAACAATATTTCTAAAGGGGAAAATAATAAGGGACCATGAAGAAGAAAATGATTATATGCTTTGTATAGAATGAAAAAGRAATAAAATATAAGGAGACTCTATATCAAGTGGAACAKAACCATAACTGACATTCCAGGGGTGGAAAGTATCRTTGGAATCTATGATGGAAAGTAAGAGAAATGATARATCATTCCAGTTAACTCTTTGAAACTGGAAAAGAATACATTGTGTCGCATAGAAAAATATTGAAAATGATTATGCAAGTCAGGTTGAAATCAAATGGGTCAGGACAGGAGAAAGTAATGGTTCATTAAGAAAATCCAAGTGATGAAGTGTTCAGTCAAGGAAAGGATGAACTAGTTTAGTCCAAATAGTTAAATGGAGAGTGAATATCTAAATTCAATAAGAGAGCATGGACGGAAATGTAATTTGGCCAAGTATGTGTTGGTTCAGAGGGATCCATAAAATGATACATGATGAAATTTAATATCAACATAGTATTTGGCTAGAAATGAAAAAGAAGCCAAGAGTGATTTGGCTAGAAGGTTCTCTAGGAATAAAAAATCATGTACATTGATTATAGTTAGGACACAAGAAGATTCAGGAATACGGGAAATAATTGAAGACTTCTAGGAACAACAAAGAAAAGTGATTCAGGGAGAAAGAGGTTGATGTAATTACTGTAGCAACAAACATGTTATGGCTTGTTGGACAGACATACATAGTATAATAAATTGAAATGAAAATGCATTTAGGAGCATGGTAATGATGCATTATTAGTGCACACAAATATGAATTGATAAATGCCAATTTGTTAAAATACATGTATAAAATAATAAGACTAGGATTAGTCTATTGTTGAATATATATTAATAGGAATGTTGCTAATGGTGGTTGTTGTACTGAGAAAGAGAGAATTCTTGCATATTTGCAAGTGTTGTTGATGATGTTGTTGCATATGGAAGGAAGAAAAATAAATTTGAAGTGATGATTATACGAATAATAAAAGAGGCATGGGAGATTCTACTATCATCATCTAATCAGTNTCCCCTGTGTGGATGATTGTACATTATTCTAGGGTGTAAAGTCTCCATGAGGTAAAAATAAGGATGAAAAAAAATACCTATGAATTAGGAAGATAACCAGGCTCCACAACCAACAATCTCCCACTTGGATATTGATCTCAACAACTCCACCGCTATTGTATCTGTTGGACTATGATCCTTCTTGGAAATGGAAAATTTATCATATTCACCTTCATGATTGAATACCAACTGAAACTAAGTAGGAACTCAGTTTCTCCCTGGTTACTCCCTTAGTTAACCTCTCTGCGGGATTTTGGCTAGTGTGTATCTTTTCCAAATTCAAATGTCCATATTCCAGGACAAATCATATGGAATGGTACCTGAGTTGTATATTCTTAGTATTATAATGGAAGGTTGAGTTATTTGCAATATGAATGGCACTCTCACTTTCACAGTACAACCTATTATTCTCCTTCTTCTTTCCCAATTCCTCCATAAACCTCTATAACCAAATCATTTCTTTACTATCCTCTGTAGCAAAAACATACTCTAATTATGTTGTTGAAAGTACAACAACATTTTGCAGTTTTGAAATCCAACTTACTTTTGTTCCACCTACAGTAAAAAAATACCCTATGGTGCTCCTCCTACTATCTTTATCACCTGCCATATATGAATCAACATATCCATGTAGAATAGTGTTTGAACCTTCAAAACATAATGCATGAGTAGTAGTACCTCTCAAATACCTGAGAATACACTTTATTTCCTCCCAATGTTCTTTAAATGGATTGTTCATATACCCACTCACAAATCCCACTGCATGTGCAATATTTGGTCTTGTGTAAACCATCGCATACATCAAACTACCAATTGTTGATTAATAAGGGACCCTGGACATGTATTCTAAATCCTTTTGTGTCTTGGGACACATTTCATTAGTTAATTTGAAATGGTTGGCCAAAGGTGTACTAACTTATTTTTCATTATGGATTCTAAACCTCTCCAGCACCTTCTCTATGTACTCACCTTGGGACAATGTCAATTTGCGATTTTTCCTAAATCTTATTATTCTCATACCAAGGATTTTCTTTGCAGCACCCAAATCCTTCATCGAAAATGAATTAGCTAATTTCTTCTTGAGCACATTTATATCTTTCATATTATACCCTGCAACACACATGTAATCTACATACAATAGAAAGATAATATAACGTCCATTTTCTAGCTTTTTAAAATAAACACAGTGATCAGAATGACATCCACTATAACCTTGTTCTGTCATAAACCTATCAAACATGAAATACCACTACCTTGGAGCTTGCTCTAGGCCATACAAGCTCTTCTTCAACATGCATACCAAATTATCCTCCCCTTTGACTTCATACCCCTATCACTGTTGCATATAAATATCTTCCTCCAAATCCCCATGGAGAAAAGTTGTTTTTACATCTAATTGTTCAAGATGCAAATCTTCTACTGCCACAAGACTTAAAATAGTCCTAATTGAATTCATTTTAACAATAGGATAAAATATTACATCAAAATATATACCTTTCTTTTGTGCAAATTCCTTTACAACAAGTCTATCATTGTACTAATTTTTTCATCCATCCTCTTCCTTCAACATGTAAACCCATTTATTCTACAATGAACTTTTTCCTGCAGGCAACTGAACCAAGTCCCAAGTATATTTATTTACCAAGGAATGCATTTTCTCTTTCATGCCTTGGTACCACTTCTTTTTGGTGTCTACCTGCATTGCCTCTTCATAACATTCTAGTTCACCATAATTAGTCAAAAATAAGTAATACAATGGAGAGTATAATTTAGGGGGTCTACTTAACCTGGTAGATCTTCTAACAACACTTGCAGGAGTTTGAGGTACCTGCTGAGAATTGTGTGTTCTAGTTTTTCTTTTTCATGTTTCTTTCCCTGCAACTGATCTTTTTAATTGACCTTGTCATTGAATATGACACCTCTACTCCTAATGATTTTTTTATTTTCATAATCCCATAAGTGATAATCAAAATCATTAACATTGTATCCAATAAAGGTACACTTCTTAGATTTTTCCTCAAGCTTTGTTCTATTTTATTTATCAATATGAACAAATGATTCACAACTGAAAGTCTTCAAAAAATAATAGTTTACCTTTTTACATTCCCATGCCTCCTCTAGTATTCTACCATCCAAAGAGCTTGAAAGTCCTATGTTTATTAAGTAACAACAATATCTATGACATATTCCCATAACTATAAGGGAAAAACAACATGCAATCTCATACTCATTGCACACTCCATGATTGTCTTGTTCATCCTTTCTGAAACACCATTTTCTTGTGATCTTCCTAGAACTGTCTTCTCTCTACGAATCCCATGGTATGAATAGTAATCATCAAACTCCTTGCTACAATATTCACCTCCATTTTCTAGTCTGAGACACTTCCAACTTTTTCCTGTCTCATTCTCAACCAAATATTTCCATTTCTTAAAAGTATCAAAAACATCCGATTTTTGTCGAATGAAATAAACCCAAGTTTTTCTAGTTGCATAATTAATAAAAGTAATAGAATAATGAGAGTCGCCAAGAGATGATACCTGCATTTGTCCCCATACATATGTATGCACAAGATCTAACCTTTCACTGTTCTTTTATTTTTAGACTCTGAGAAATCAGACTCTCTTATGTTTTCCATAAACACAATTCTCACATAAATCCAAATCAATTTGTTTAAGATCTGGAAACAAATTTATTTTGTGAGGTATCGGCATCCCCTTCTCACTCATGTGTCCAATCCTATGATACCATAGTGTTATATCCACTCTTGTAGAATCTAAAGAGATAGAAGAGTCAATATTACCAGTATATAAATATAATGCACCTACCTTCTCTCCTTTTGCTATCACCAATGATCCTTTGGTGACCTTCCACACCTTATTTGTAAATATGGATATAAAGCCTTCACTTTCCAACTGCTCTGTTGAAATTATATTTTTCCTTAGATCTATAACATGTCTTCCCTCTTTCAACAACCATTGGTTTCCATTGCTTTGCTTTATTTTTAAATTTCCCATTCCAACAATTTTGCATGGTGGATCATCACCCAAATGAACCTGTCTAAAATCACCTTGAACATAATCTAGAAAATGTTTCCTATGGAGTGTGGAATTAAATGAACCCCCTGAATATTCTACCCAAGACTCAGAAATATTATCTACAGAAAGAATCAAATCATCTTGTAACACATCACCTATTCCATTTTCTTCCTGATTTTTCTCCTACTGTCCATATCTTTGTTTCTTTGGAGCTCTGTAGTCTTTCTCCAGATGTCCTTTCTTCCCAAAATTCCAACACTTTATCTTTCCAAATATAGATTTGGATTTTCCCTTCCTAGAATTCTCGCGGTTACCTGAGCCCTTTCCTATATCCTTCTGTCTTCCCTTGTTGTCCATGTTTAATGCATTACCTGATGTCTCACTTGTTCTTTTTCTTTGCATTTCCTCACTAAGGATAACACCAACAACATCATAAAATTTTAAAGTATTTGAACCAAATATAGAGTTACTTAAATTCATGACCAAACCATTCCATCTTTCTAGCAATGAACACAAGATTAGAAGAGCCCTGATCTCATCATCAAAGTCCACTTTTAGAGAAATTAGTTGATTAGTAACCGTATTAAATTCATTTAAATGATCTAAAACGAACCCACCTTCTGACATCTTCATATTAAATAATCTCTTCACTAGAAATACCTTATTCAATGTTGAGGGTTTTTCATACAGTTTATCTAATGCGTCCATCAATTCCTTCATTGTCTTTTCTTTCACAATATTGAATGCCACCGACGCTACCAGGCCCAGCCGTATCGTTCCTAGTGAATTTCTGTCAAGAACCTCCCATTCTTCATCCTTCATGGCCATCGGCTTCTTTTCTATTTCACCCAATGGTAGGAATATATCCTTCTAATATAAATAATATTCCATCTGCATCTTCCATAACTGGTAGTTTTGGCGTTAAATTTCTCAACCCTAAACTTTCCATCTTCCGCCATTTATCCCACTCGAACCAAGAACCATATTTTCCTACGAGTTACCTTTCACTCTGATGCCAATTGTTATAAAAATAGGAGCACAGAGTGATAAAATAAAACAAATATGGAAATAAGAAACAAAAGATACACAATATAATAGAGACAAAGATATACATGATTCACCAAGTGTGGGTTACGTCCACTAGAGAAATTACCAGGTCCTTCCTTTATTATTATCCATCAAATGAAGGGATACAACCTACAACACACCTATTATAACTTCCTCTTTTTATCTCATAGTCTCCTCACTCATAATACAATATTCACAATGATACATAGCCGCAATACATTTCCCTCATAAAAGAGGGTTTCCTTCTAGGGAAAAAAACTCTAACATAACTTCTACCATCAGATATACGACCTTATAATGAATGGTCCATATTTACTATGTAATTAAATTATACATTCACAAGGTAATTTTTCCTTTAGGGGCTTCGGCCCCGACCCCTCGTAGGGGGGGGAACCCCCCTACACTCCCTTGCGTGGAGGAGTGTATATTCTTCTGGGGTGTAAAGTCTTCATGAGGTATAAACATGACTGAAAACAAATACCTATGGATCAGGAAGATAATCAAGTTCCACAACCAACAATCAGGTAACATCAAATTTATTTAATGGAAGTTATGCAAGTATGTATTTCATAAAATTATGTTTCATAATTGCTAAAGGGAGTTTAGATAAGAATTCCCTCAGTCGGAGTTATTTTATAAAATCACATTATTGTATTATTTGAATGCATTAATGGGAATAAAATACCACTAGGTGTGGTAAAGGTTGGAGACATGTAATAACTATCAAATATTCTTAGCTTTTGAATGCATATAATGACATAGTAGCATGTCATGTTAATTTGGTTATGAGGTAATAAAAAAATCAATAAAGTTTATGGCACTCTTATAAGAATGGATTTTGGAAAAGCTAGTCATGTATGAGAGAATGACATGGTTGGTTTTGGAAAGGCTGCGTACCACACAATTATCCAATGAACTTCCAACTTCTAAATAATATTTGGACTGCAACTTTTTTTCTAACACTAATGAACGCCATAGAATTATATTCTTGGTGTAGTGTTTGGGTCGAAAAGGAAGGAATCCAAATAATTAAGAAGATAATAGGAAGTGTATGAAGAATGTGTCAGGGCATTGACCAAATTTCCAATTTAACAATGGTGAGATACATGACTTACATATAGAGCATTATGAAAATCAATGGAAAGATGCAATGAATATATATGCATTGACAATTTCACTCATGCATAGTAAGTGGTAGAGTTACACTTATGCATGATAGAATTGTATAATTAAATGCAATTTTTGAATGCATTTTGTGAATTCATACATATATGTTATTTGCTGGAAATAATTATACTAACAACTGAAATGTTACAACTATTACTAACTCATGGAGTTGATAACATTACATGAGCTCTTAGACATTGGAAAAAGAAAGTTGGAAGTCAAGTATTCACATGAGCATTGACTACATAAATTTTATTTTCAGAAAATAGAGTAATGAACTGACTAATATTAATTGTGAACATGAATATGCATGGAATGATAAATTCATTCTATTTAATGAATTGTTTGATGGTTGTGACTAAATTGTTAGGTGTAGACAATTCTAAGATCACTTTGTAAGGTTTTGATACATATTCCAATGAAAGTATAATGTACAAGAAATATTGATAATATATTGGTTGAATGCAAGATGGAAGCATTGCAGGAAAAGTGGTATTCAGTATGGTGATTGTTGAAAGCCATAAGGAAGACTGCATCCTACTATTGCAACAACCATGAAAAATTATGAGATAGAATTTCATATTTTGGGGAAAAGTTGAATTCCTTATGAAATAAGTTTGAGTTTCTAAATAAATTTTTATAATATTCTCTCATAATAACTGTATGTGTGTGATACAGATGAGATAATGTTGATTAAAGTTGGAATGCTAGGGAAAAACAACTATTGTTGGAGACACTGGAGCCCTATAAATGTAGAACCTTGGTGGGGTTCTAATAATGAGTTGGAACTCTCCTTTTGTGTGAAAGATTTGGAAATATGGGTCATTGAGGGACTGTGTAGTGGTGAAGGAACACATGAGCTTGGAAGGCTAAGTGCAACAAGGAAGAGACAACTCAGGAGTGCTTATGGCATGGTAGTTGTCATAATGAGGGTGTGTCAAATGGAACAATGAGTTGATTTCTTTCCTAAAGGAGCTCTATGGAATAGAGAAAATGACTTCCATCTACAATACGAATACATGAATTGGTTCTTGAAAGAAAATCACCGGGTGGATAACAAGCTTCCAATAGCAAAGGCTTGGAGCTTTTTGAAGAATTATGAATTGTACATGGTTTATAATGCACTGCGAAAATTGCATAAATAAGGGGAGGGGAATGTAATACCCCAAGACTGAGCCCCAATTGTAAATGTAAATATTTTTTATAGGCTGGTGAGCTAGGTTATTATAGGCCAAAAGGATTATGTGATTATTAGGCCAAAGAGCCTAGATGTTAAAGGTTGGTGAGATTTTTTTTGGTATATGTAAACACTCATATCATTAATAAAATACATCGTTGTGTGTAGACTAACCACGATAAAAGAGTATGGGGGACTAAACTCCACTAGGAAGGGAAAGGGAGGGATAAGAGCCTAGAAAGGAGGTTAAGAGAGAGGAATTATTTCCAAAGTAATGTTATAATGTATTCCTAAAGACCAAGGTGTGGATAATTATTTTTATCCTAATTTCCAAGGATGGGGACAAGTAGGTGAAAGTGGCTCTCAACCTGACAAGTGTCCAATTTGGGAAATGCATACAAAGGGTGTGGGCTTAGTGCATAATCCATTGATTTGATGCAGTCATCCATTATATTCATCCATTCACTCTATCATTCGGACCTCTCCATTCTATCACGTATAGCTTCAACAGTAACTCATACCCTTCATGTGAGGAGCAACGCACTTGTACCTTCCTGTCACCAATAGCGCACCCATACCCTTTTTTTTTATGAGTATCATCACCTGCTCTTAGCCTAAATGTTGCTTCTTCCATCACCTATACCTAGTTGACTTAAGCATTGGATTGATGAAGCGGGTTGATAGGCTCGTGGGATTGAAGAGGCGGGTTTCCAGGCCTATGGATTGAAGAGGCGGGTTGTGAGGCCCATGGATTGAAGAGGTGAGTTTTCAGGCCCATGAGAAACTCTCTCCAGGAGAGAGAACTATTGGGAATTGATTTCCTGAGGGAGCACAACTACAGCTACAGTTCTCTTAGTCTTCATGTCCGACCTGTTGTTGAATACCTGGAAGGGAAGTGGGGTAGCTGAAGGACTATTGAGAAGATAAGGGGCACACTTCCTAGGGTGGGACTGGAATGTGGGGAATGAGAGACTGTGGGCTATTACTTTGAGTTGGCAAATCATGGATTTTTTCCTATTGTTTGAGATACATCAACCTAGTTAGGAATCCCTTTATCCGGGTGGATTTTAGTGCCAACTCAGGGGTGACCCACTATTGAGAGTTTTGAGCAACATGGTCTAAGTCTGGGAGGATTGTGGAAGGTTTGCATGTAGTTGGTGGTATTTTATAAAAGATAACTATCAATTGTGTGTTGTATTAATGTTTCATTATTCTTTAAATGTTTAATTTTATGGATTTTTCCCTGTGTATGTTGCATGTGTATTTTTAGTGTTATTATACATGAATCTGTATATTTGCAAAGTATTTGTATGCTTTTAAATTTATGTATGCAGTTCAAAAATTTCTATGTGGCATATCCCAACTGAAGCCTGGGGATGCTACACTATGGCATCAGATCTGATGGATAGAGAAGTATCATTGGCGTGACTTGGCCTGGGTGGTTGAGTGGGTGTGTTACAGACATATTAAAAAGAAGATTTTTAAGCAGGGAGATATAGTTTCTCTCTACGAAAACAATTTTTTCAACATCCTAGTAAGTTTAGGATGCATTGGCTAGGGCCATATGAAGTAAATACTGTCACAGATGGGGGATCTGTATAGATAAAATACTTGGGAGGAACATAACTAAAAATAATGATCCACATTATTTGACTAAAATTATACATGGACAGTCGACCTACTAACCTTTAAAATTTATAGTGCAGTGGGAAAAGGCATGTATACAGTGTACTATAGAAGATATTAGCACAAAAAAATGATAAAAAGAAATAAAAAGGAGAAAAAGAGG
>SNQJ01S0066055.1:42001-56142 GCA_010110895.2 Picea sitchensis
ACCCTTTTTTTTTATGAGTATCATCACCTTCTCTTAGCCTAAATGTTGCTTCTTCCATCACGTATACCTAGTTGACTTAAGCATTGGATTGATGAAGCGGGTTGATAGGCTCGTGGGATTGAAGAGGCGGGTTTCCAGGCCTATGGATTGAAGAGGCGGGTTGTGAGGCCCATGGATTGAAGAGGTGAGTTTCCAGGCCCATGAGAAACTCTCTCCAGGAGAGAGAACTATTGGGAATTGATTTCCTGAGGGAGCACAACTACAGCTACAGTTCTCTTAGTCTTCATGTCCGACCTATTGTTGAATACCTGGAAGGGAAGTGGGGTAGCTGAAGGACTATTGAGAAGATAAGGGGCACACTTCCTAGGGTGGGACTGGAATGTGGGGAATGAGATACTGTGGGCTATTACTTTGAGTTGGCAAATCATGGATTTTTTCCTATTGTTTGAGATACATCAACCTAGTTAGGAATCCCTTTATCCGGGTGGATTTTAGTGCCAACTCAAGGGTGACCCACTATTGAGAGTTTTGAGCAACATGGTCTAAGTCTGGGAGGATTGTGGAAGGTTTGCATGTAGTTGGTTGTATTTTATAAAATATAACTATCAATTGTGTGTTATATTAGTGTTTCATTATTCTTTAAATGTTTAATTTTATGGATTTTTCCCTGTGTATGTTGCATGTGTATTTTTAGTGTTATTATACATGAATCTGTATATTTGCAAAGTATTTGTATGCTTTTAAATTTATGTATACAGTTCAAAAATTTCTATGTGGCATATCCCAACTGAAGGCTGGGGATGCTACACTATGGCATCAGATCTGATGGATAGAGAAGTATCATTGGCGTGACTTGGCCTGGGTGGTTGAGTGGGTGTGTTACAAACATATTAAAAAGAAGATTTTTAAGGAGGGAGATATAGTTTCTCTCTACGACAACAATTTTTTCAACATCCTAGTAAGTTTAGGATGCATTGGCTAGGGCCATATGAAGTAAATACTGTCACAGATGGGGGATCTGTATAGATAAAATACTTGGGAGGAACATAACTAAAAATAATGATCCACAGTATTTGACTAAAATTATACATGGACAGTCGACCTACTAACCTTTAAAATTTATAGTGCAGTGGGAAAAGGCATGTATACAGTGTACTATAGAAGATATTAGCACAAAAAAATGATAAAAAGAAATAAAAAGGAGAAAAAGAGGGAAAAATAAATACAAAAGTAGAAAAGAAAGAAAATACAAAAATACTAGGAATTATCATGTGCAGAGATAGTGGAATCAGCACGACAAAAAGAAAAAGTGATCGTGCACAACATAGGGTTCACAGAAATCAAAACACTGCGCACTAAGGAAAATTCATAGTAGAAATTTATGGTGCACTGGAAAAGTGAAAAATAGATGGAAAAAGAAAACGGTCATTAGGGAAAAAATGCACGAATTGGGAATTTATGAAACTAAATGAAGCATACTCGACAAGATTCAACGCATTAATAACAACCAAGAAATATTCTCCAATAATATTTGGGGCATTAATGGAACCCTCTATATAAATGGGAAACGTGGTCCAAACAACACTTATTGTGAATTTTCAAACTCACGAAGATAAGGAGCATGAAGACAAGATGCGACCAGGCGAGTGTGGAGATAGAAGAAATAGAAACTTATTTGGGAAAGCAAGAACTACCCAATATGGCATCTCCAAAGGTTTGTGCACCTAGCCAAACTGCATGGAAAACACACAGCAGTCTCAGGTCACTGCAAGAAACCATAGAGACAGAATAGGAAATGACATAGAGAGAGGGAATCGCCGATGTCGATGTAATTCCCTAGTCACAGGTCGAACCAGTGAGCGCCACACTAGTTGAGGAAGAAGAAAAATCCTCGATTATGAATGGGATGGATATTTACTCGCACAAAAGTGCGTAGGTCTATGAACCAGCCGGCATAGGAAACCCACAACAACCTGCGAGGGCCGACGTATCCCAAAGAACAAATGGTGGCACCAACGAGTGCATAGAGTTTGTTGGGCCAAGACCATAACCTATGGTGGTGTCCTTGCAGCAGGGAGAATTACATATTGAATACATCATAGGGTAGCCAGAGTCAGGTGGGGAAGAAAAATAACTAGAGGCCAGGAACTTTAGCACGCTGGTAAGAAGAAAGGAAAAACAACTCATCATGTGGTCCCCACGCAAGCATCCTGATGCCTCAATTGTTTTATCGTGCATTCCAGAAGTGATGCAGGCCATGCCAACTTTAATAGGTTGTGTGGAAAGGATGAGATACATATACCATGATTTTTTTAACACCAACAAATTCCTAGAATTTGTGCAGCAGGTGTACATGGAGAGCCTAGGAACAAGGCCATTTCGAGACCCAATACTTCAGCCAAAGCAATGGGCGGCAGGCCTAGAAAACAAAGGGATCCTTAACTTGGTATATATTCACCACTTTGGAAGGGGGAAAGAGGTGAATAAATGCATCAACCAGTTGATGGAAGTCCTCCACAAAGTATTTTTATGGTTAKAAGAACCTATCTTCAGTGACGTAGAACTCCTAGGAASAATAACAAGCAGACCATGAAATCCCAGCTAGAACCTCTCCAATAGAAAGAAGTGMAAATAATTATGAAACTAGAGAAGGAAAAGAAAAGAATGGCTCAGAACTAATATGAGAGCATARAGTCTCTCAAGTATCATATCACATCACAAAGGGTATAAGAGCTCACAGGGAAAGTTGTGCAAGCTAGAAAAAAAGGGGAAGAGTTAGAAGGAAAATTCCATAGCTTGGCAAAGGCTGTTTAGGGAGCACGTACCACCTGAGTGGATCAGGACGAGCCACATGTCAGTGTTGGGGGCATGTTGGTCGTAGGCATATTTTGAGGAAAGACACATTTTTGGAAGGAGGGACCTAATTTTGGGGCACTCGTAACATCTGTCAAGAAAGCAACATAAAGAAAAAGAAGGAAATGTGGCATGCAAGAGTAAAAGCCACGTGCAAGGATGAAGACAAGGATAACCATATTAGGGTTAGGGGTTTTRATAAGAATTGTAATAGATATAAGCCTAAAAAAATGTATGAATAAGAACCTAGGAGGTCTAAGTCGGTGGTGGTTGTTAGTTAGTTCGATACTATTGAGAAGTTGAGAGACTATCGATTGTAATAAGGTGGTAGTAGAGTCGATTAAGGTAGATTTTTAGGGTTTGATCATAGGCTGAGGATCCTGGTGTGATATAGTCTACCTCATAGAGGTTCCTTAACCTCATCAAGATTGTATGATTGAATATGTAATGCGTGCAGTGCCATATTTTGCAATAGACAAAATAAAAGAGTAGAGAAGCCAAATCTCTGTGGATGTATTCCAGGAGGGGGAGAACCATGGTGAAACCTGTGTTCTATGTGATGTTTTATTGAATGCTTACTTTATATTCATGATTAGTTTATGAATGAATGAATAACTATATGTATTATCATGCATGCATGCATGAGGCTAAAGGTGAATGAATTCTAGGAATACCTTAATCAATAACAAGTTTAATGCATAAAGAAAAGCAAGAATATACTCCCAGATCCTGTAACACACTCAACCCCTAAATTCTATTTTAAGGGGTGAGGCATCATAATTTTGTTTTCCTTAACTATCAAAAATCCTAATTATGGTATTTCTATCACATCCTTCTCGTCCAGAACTCTCCAACCACTGCCTTTATGCTCAAATCTAAGCTCTGGACTGGCAGATATGCCCTTCCCAAATTCTTCCAACTTTTATTATTCAAAGGCCATGTGGTGCCCACATGGATCCACCTCACATGTATTGTATCTAAGTTCCCTCATCCAGGGTGGAATTACATCCACCATTTGATCGCACGAATGGACTCAATCTTCATCTAACACGCAGGCCAATAGGGAATTCGGTGCTTCGCCAATTCGACATTGAACGCCTCTTTATTTTCTATGTACAAGACCTCCTGAAGTCCCAAACTCCCGAAGTCCTGTAAACTTGCCATGTGGCTCTGACCTTTGGGAATTTTGGTCTCTCTACAATACTACACTTCAAACCCTCTAGAGTCTCAAAGTCCTGGACTCCTGGAGTTCTGGTCACTTCACCAACCACTCTGACTAAGAGGGAATGTACCAAGGGCTGACATGTAGAAGGGGATAGGGGTGACATGTGTCATGTATCAATGGGTATATAGGGTATGTGATATGCATGAATATAGGTGACATGTGTCATGTATCAATGGGTCTATAGGGTATGTGATACACATGAATCCAGGTGACACGTGGCATGCCAAACTTGGTTCCACATCACTCTGGTGACGTCGGCTTGCCACATCACACCATACTGATAGCCTTCTAACATCCCTCAAATATCACAGTCGAGACTCGACCACGTAGATCCATATATCCATGACTTTGGCCTTCATGGGTTTTGCGATACAAACTCCTCCTTTCTCTCGGAGTTGGTCAACATCGGGCTGAACATAGTCTAGATATGATGGTTAGGAAAGCCCTGAAGCATCCTAGAATTGATGGCTCCTGTCACTTTGGGCTTCAAAGCTTATCAACACACCACACCTCAAATTCCCCATAGTGACCAGTCTCCATACTAAAGGATATAGCACCATGTGTCCCCTGTTTATCGATGGTTCAGAGGGATCCTGAAGGATCCTTATATCCATGGTACAAATTATTTTGAAACTCTGGCCTATGAGGGATTTGACGTTACAACACCCTTTTCCTCCTGAATTAGTCAACATCAGGCTGACTACATCGTAAATTCGACGGCTAGGAAAGAACCTGAAGGATCCCTAGATCTACGGTCCTAGTCACTTCGCAGCTCCATCCTTCGAAGGTTTTATTTTACTGCCACTCCATTCTATCGAAGAAGGACTTCACCGAAGTACCATGTGTGGGTCTCTCCTTTGGAATGATCGAACAGTTGTTGGGGATCTTGACGATATCCCCCAAATCTACAGCTCTCCTTTACTTCGTAACTTCGGCGTTCAAGGAATTTCATGCTATGGCATCTCCATTCTCCTGAAGTGGTACTCCATCGAAGTCACCTCGGTGTAGATCTAATGGCTGAGGGAACCCTCAAATATTCTCTATCGGTGGCTCATGCTACTTCATGATGGGGAGTTGGATCTTGGCTTAGTCGGTAAGATAGGTTCCTTTAACCACTAGGGAAACCTCCCAACGTCGGTCAACCTTACAGGTAACCGTAACTCTCGGTCTCCCTCGACTGGTTTGTGACTATTAGGGATGACAATACTCCAAAGTGTTGGACTTGTGGAGCTCTGAAGCCAAAAGGACTTAGCTCCCTTAGGATTAGCATAGCGTTCCTGGGTGTTGGTCATATGGGACCTTCTAAAATCTCACGAGTTAAACGCTAATCACTTCATCATAAGGTTGTTAAGGACTTGTACATGATGTCTCGATTGCACAACGAGGAGTTTGAAGGAGATATCCTCTTCAGACAGACAGGGTCATATCGATGCAATGCTTTTTATACCATCCCTCCTACGGGTTTACGTCCCAAGACATCTCAAAGACTAAGATGTGGCATATAGATGATCAATCATAAGAATAAGTACACAAGAAGATAAATGCATACACATAACTTGATCATTCAATATAGAGACCATTTTTAGATGTATAAATACATGCATTCATTCATTATTCCATTTCAAAACAAAAAGTATGGAAACACTTATCATAACTAGAAGACATGATGCGGCTATTGAAATGGGTGCATGTTTCCACCCAACCATAGGCTCAATCACTCCTAACATATTTACCACTGGACACCCTCGAGCTAGACCATTGTTGGCCTTTGACCAATTTTTGAGGATTATTGGTCATGTTTGACCGAATTTTGGGACTTCGACAGGCTATCGAAGGCGGAGCACAAGACAAAGCGGAGATCGCGGGATCTCGGCCACTTTTAGAGCCCTTTTTGGGATTTCGGATTATGTGATGGGTATGGGAATGTCGACCCATGAGTTCACCCATGCTTAGGCCTATTTTGTATGTATAAATAGATGTTAGGCAATGTAGTGAGGATATAGGAAAACGAATGGCTCAGTGCTAAAGTTGGATCTATGTGATCAAGAGTTGTAAGTGCTTTGGTGCATATTGTGTGAGACTTGCAGAGCTAAGTGCAAGTCATTGTAAGAGACTGTGGAAGGTTGTGTGCTTAGATCTACTCAGGGAAGGAGGATCTAGTGAGCTGCGCAGATATCCTATCCTCTGCAGAGTAGGGTTTTTGAGGCTTTGTGGATGTAACCTATTGAAGAATCTAATAAAGAAGAGAAGATTTGGTGGACGTAGCCTCGGAGTGGGGGTGAACTACATACATGTTGTGTTGCTCTGCTTTGTGCAATGTGTTGATGTGCTTATATGTTAATGTGCTTAGTGCTTTAATATAGATGAATGATATGTTTATGCTTAGTGCTTAATAGTATGGATGGATGTTAGATCTCACTGATATACATGTGCTTAGTGATGAATCTGTTAAGATATGATCTATTTCGTCATGCTAAGTGTTGTTAGATGCTAGATCTGGTTGAATATTGTCCTGTAACTAAGAACTAAATATTGATAAATATAACTCCTGAGTGCCTTGTTAAGTGAATAGAATCACAGATCTGTGTCCTAGCTAAGGTTGGAGACACTGGAGTCCTGCAACCACCCCTGCCTCTACCTCGGATGAGAATTCATATGCTTTGCAGGTGTTGCTAAAAGGGCCAGTAGTTAGGGTTTTGTTGGTGCATTGTTGTAGTGTTGAACCCTAGGTCTGCCCCTATGCCAACAAATGCTTCCATTGTCGGGACCAAAAACTGTGATTGTTGGGAATTGAGGAAGAAGAAGCTCTGTGCAAAGATCTGACTTGAAACTGTGATTGCTGGGAACTGAGGAAAAAGAAGCTTTGTGCAAAGACCTGACCTAAAATTGTGAGAGCTCTGTGCGTAGATCTGTCACTCTAGTGCGCAGTATTCTACTTGATTTGTGAAGATCTATGCTAAATAAAGAAGCCCAATATGAAGAAAAGAGGTAAGATCTAAACGCTTTGTGCTATGATAAAGGTAAGAATAGTGAACAGATTTAAGATCTGGAAGATTTGTGCTCTGCTGAAGATAATATTAGTGGAAATTTTTGTTTCTGAAGTATGGATCTAGGTACGTTTGATAATATTTGTCCTAGATTGAAAACTAGGGAACTGATAGAAGAAAGAGGATTTGATATGAATAAATCTGATAAGAATAGCGAAAGATATGTTATACCTATGCATAGAGAGAATGTTTGGACTAACAAATGGATGCAGGATCCTAGAAATAATATTTTGTAGGTTAGCTACCATGATCCTAGCGCACAGTATAGGAGAGGTTGGGGATCATTTAAAATAAAGAGAGGATTAACCCTTTGTTATAGTTGCAGAAGACCGAGACATCTAGCTAAGGAATGCCCTGGAAAGAGACTTAGTTTCCTTTGTTGCAAAGCTCTGGACCATGAAGTATTGGATTTCCCTAGAATGATTTCTAAGGTTGAAAAAATGAATATGAACCAAGAAATTCCTAAGGAAGATCCAGAAACTAAGATTATCATAGAACCCTAGAAAGGATCAAAGAAAATATTACTACAGATGCAAGAAATTCTGAATGATCACCGACATGTTAGTTTATCAGAGGTCTTTAAATAAAAAGAGTACATTGAAGCAAGAATAGGAAACTTCGACATTGACTGTGTTCTGGATGAGGAAACACAGGTGAATATCATGATCGAAAGAACTTGGGAAATTCTAGGAAATCTTGCTATGATTCCTTCATTGGGAGGAATAGGATTATTCAGAGGAAAGATGATAACCCTACGTGGAAGACTTACCAGGATATCTATGAGTGCTCACGGAACTTTGACAGAGGAAGAATTTGAAGTTCTTAAATTTATTGAGAACAATGATCCATTTTCTATGTTATTAGAAAAACCTTGGATTGAAGGAGATCAGGCCGAAAGAAAAGAAGAGGAAATCCTAGAGAAGAAGAAGCAAAAGTTAAAAGATTTCATGACTAGGAGGATTGCACACATGATTGAAGAACATGAGAACCAAGCGAAGCTATTTCCAACCAGATATTTGGATTTCGAATTTGGAAGAAAATTAGAAGACCCACAAAAGGATGAAGTACCTATTCAATGTACAGATAAAGTATTACCCTTGAATTCTAGGAAGAAACCTTAACAACACAAAGTTACTTTGCCGAAAGAAGATAAGAATAAGAATGGAAAAAGGAATCTCGAGATGAAGCTCACTAGAAAGAAGGCTAGAAAACTAAGTAAGAAGACAACTAATATTGAAAAGTTACAGAAGGTTCATGAGGGAACTTCGCAGAAGGAAAATTTGCAAAATTGGAGCTTCGCCAAAATATCAGAACAACGTCACATGGCACTTCGCCATGGCGAAGCAATATAGTCGTTAGAGACAGTATAACCATTTGACTGATGGATCAAATGGATAGAAAGGCATTTATGGTCAGAAAGTTCACCACCAAACCATTGCTACTATGCCACAATAGGCAAAAATGATTTAATGAAGTCTTCTCGCCCATTGCAAGAGATCCGTTGTCGATTTATCTATTTATCATGTCGTGCCATGCAACGAGAAAACTTTTGCCAATTTTGACTATCAGAGCACACAGCATAGTTTATTTCTCACAGTGATCATCGTGTTAGTTCCATCTACTCCTTTGCATCGAATAGTTACTCTTCGAACCCGAGACATTCAACCACAAGTGTGCATGTCGGACGAGCTTAACGTTGTAGAGAAAATTTTCGAAGAAGTTCTTATTGATCTAATGACTGAAAGAGTAATGTCTGAAAGAGCGATGTCTGCAAGTATTCAAGTTTCATCGAAGAGAGGACTTCAAGCCTCTCCGTTGACTGCTTGCAGAGTTGGATCATCCCGACCATCAGCAGAAAAGAGAACTAAACACAAAGATGACCTAGCCAATGTGAAGTTGATCCTGTCCATATTGTCGGATTACATCCCAGCTCTGGTCGGGGCAGTGAGTCAAGATAACGTGCCAAGAGAATTCAAGTACACCATGGTTACTGCGTACCTCCTGAAGGGGATACGCGTAGTTCATGCACAACAAGATAAGATCACAACATTGAAGTTTAGTGAATTCAACCTTGGAGACCGTAAAAATTACAGTATGCTTGCCCCATATAAGTACATGACCAAGATGAAGGTGAAGAACTCAAAGATAATCCCTCAGTCATGGATGGTGAACCTCATGCACTCCACTCCGTTAAATGTCATGAAGATCCCACACTTAGGAAGGCACCAGGAAGTCAATGCATGTGTCAAGTTATTGCTTTCATGTTACCATGGCATTATTTATGGCTAGACCATCGGATTACAATCGACCTGATGCTGATCCATAGGATCACATGATTGAGTATGCAAGGACCTGATCCATAGGAGTTCTATCCAGGAAAATCCATTGATCGCGCACTAGCACAGAATATCAAGGATACATATGGCGATGTTGAAAAGGGAATGTGAGGCTACAAGGTAGCCTCCATCTACAATGTTGCAGTGTGCCTCGCCTATTGGTTAATTGCAGGAAATTTAATAAGGAAAAATATACCTACGCAGGTCACAGGCTTTGTTTTTGACCTCACGGGAAAGTGTGTAGAAGGTTTACAAATGAATTGGGTGAAGTACCTGGTGAATCAGCTGGAGCTAGACTGTCGCGAAGCCCAGGATCAGGGCTAAGAGTTCCATTTCAGCTGGCTCTTGATCCTTATCACCTTTGTTTCCTGGGAGATGCCAGAAGGTGCGCCCTTCCCAGATATTGAACCATTTGAACCACTTGTTGCAAAGTTCGCTACCCTATGGTATTCGAGCGACATGAAAAAAATAGTGGCAGTCGAACGTTGTTTTTCATACATACTAGCTTCAGTTGAAGTGAGCCATAGAAGCAAAACCTCTAATGACTCTGAACACCTTACAAATATGCTGGCCTCTGATGAAGTTCTGTGCAGATCGACACTTCATCTACCTTATAGTGAGAGCCGATGAACATAAGGAACAAATGCAGTCATACTACAAGCTCACGGAAGAGGATCTTGAGGAGATCACTAAGGACTAGTCGGTAGAACTCCTTATTCCAGTAGACCCTATAGAGATGTCTAACCCTGAAAGCCCATAAAGCACGCATGATACACTCAGACCCAGTAAAATGAAGAAGATCGAAGAAGTGCAAGAATTAAGCAGTGCCTCAGGAAAGACTGCTTCAGTATCACCTAACCGAGGGGGTGATGATGATTCGACGAAGTAGAACACATAAATGGTACAAGATCTTAACAAAAGCAAGGTGAAGTAACACCACCGAGAGATGATACCAATCCCCTGAAGAAGACAAAGGTATCCCCCCTGAAACCTTCTTCCCGGAAGTAATCGAGAGCCATCATGACCAAGATGAAGACCGTGCTTACTACTGATGACTTTGACTTCATCATAGCAGCCCTCAATGATGCTTCGTTGGAAATTGTGGAGAAACAAGAAGATAAGAAGGAGGAAATGTATGATAGACTTAAGGATGAGTTCCAAGGGGTACAACAGGCCCTTTAGTCTATCTGCGTAGTGTCCATTGTGCCCCTGTCATCAGGAGAACCAGAGTTGGGAGATGAGCCAGCCCTGCTCCACTGATTAGCTGATGTGGTCAAAGCTCGTCTTCGTTGAGCAAAAGAAGAAGAATAACAAGCTACCCAGACCTTGAAGAAAGTACAAGGTGACATTATAGAATAACACAGAATTGCAGAACAGAAGAAGGTTTCTCTCCAAGCCAAGTTTGAAGTGGAGAAGGAACAGATGCAGCAAGAGAAAGAACAGTTTCTCACAGAGCAATTCAAAGTAAAAGATGCAGTAAAAAGAGCCCTCCTCTCTATGATAGTCTTAGAGATACAAGTTGAAGACTGATTCATGCATCAAGTAGAGAAACTCAAAGAATATTTCCAGCAGCTACAAAAACGAATAACATATTTAGAGCTTCGCACTGTCCCTGACACTCCGTAGGATGTAAGGGACCAAAGTGAAGCAACTGCTCGAAGCACAATTGAAAGAATAAAATTCATTGGCCTAGAATGCAAGAAACTGAGTGATCAAATTGCCCAAACATATGAACAACTCACTGAGGATCCAGAATTGAAGGCACTGGAGTCACAGCTCCAGGAAGAAAAGTATCAAGTAGAGACAATACAGGCACAGTTGAAGCCCATGTTAGTCGTGGAAAGAATGAAGCAATCCCAAGAGCAGCACACTGCCCAGTAGCATGTCCATAATATTTAGAGCAGAGTTATGGAAGTAACTCAGAGGCTCCAACCTGTACAGGACAAGGCTTATCAACTTTTCACAGAAATCGAAGGCTGAGGAGCGGAACTGGAGCAAGTTGTCACTGCAGTTGAACAATGCCTCGAAGGACCTGTCAATGAAGCAGTCATACAATATTTCACTGAATAGGAGGTGGTAGCATAGAAGCAAGCCAAAGCATCTCGAGCCAAGATCGAGGGGTTTGAAGCAATACTACTTAGATCAAAGTGACTTGGGATGAGTCACAGGTGAGTGTTGGGGGCCTATTATCCCTTGACCAAGTTTTGAGGATTCTTGGTCATGTTTGACCAGATTTTGGGACTTCGACAAGCTATCAAAGTTGGAGCACAAGATGAAGAGGAGATCGCAGGATCTAGGCCCCTTTTAGGGCCCTTTTTTGGATTTGGGATTATGTAACGGGTATGGGAATGTCGACCCATGAGTTCACCCATGCTTAGGCCTATTTGTATGTATAAATAGATGCTAGGCGATGTAGTGAGGATATAGGAAAATGAATGGCTGAGTGCTAAAGTTGGATCTATGTGGTCAAGAGTTGTAAGTGATTTTGTGCATATTGTGTGAGACTTGCAGAGCTAAGTGCAAATCATTGTAAGAGACTGTGGAAGGTTGCATGCTTAGATCTACTCAAGGAAGGAGAATCTAGCGAGTTGTGCAGATCTCCTATCCTCTACGGAGTAGGGGTTTTGAGGATCTATGCATGTAACCTATTGAAGAAGATAATAAAGAAGAGAAGATTTGGTGGACGTAGCCCCAGGGTGGGGGTGAACCACATACATGTTGTGTTGCTATTCTTTGTCCAATTTGTTGATGTGCTTATATGTTAATGTTCTTAGTGCTTTAATATAGATGATTGATCATTTGATGCTTAGTGCTTAATAATATGGATGGATGTTAGATCTGACTGATATACATGTGCTTAGTGCTAAATCTATTAAGATATGATCCATTTCGTCATGCTAAGTGTTGTTAGATGCAAGATCTGGTTGAATACTACGTTGTAACTAAGAAATGAATATTGATAAATATAATTGTTGAGTGCTCTGTTAAGTGATTAGAATCATAGATCTGTGTCCCAGCTAAGGTTTTAGACACTAGAGTCCTGCAACCACCCCTGCCTATACCTTGGGTGAGAGTTCATCTGCTTCGCAGGTGTTGCCGAAAGGGTCGATAGTTAGGGTTTTGTTGGTGCCTTGTTGTAACTGTTGGGCCCGAGATATGATTAATTTATGACAATTATTAGACACTTTTTCCGAATGTACATATGTGTTTTTCACGTTTTGAAGGATCTTTTTGAAGAATTTTATGCTAAAACAATATGATCAACACTAGGTATGTATGATTCGTGTTTAACGATTATATTGAGTATAATTCATCATGTTTTTATGCTTCCAAGGATCTGATTCACATTTTTTGGTGTTACAGGGAGAAAACGCACCACATTTCTATTTCTAGCACTCAGTCCAACACTCCTTCCAAAACTTGTTCTGGTACCCGATCTGGCACTGCGTCCATCACTGCATCTTGCACAAAAATGGAGGGAGACTTGGCGGTTATGGTATTGGTGACCAGTGATGGGCGAATCAAGAACATGGGTTTTGTTCATGCTTTCCCCCTCCATCTAATAAACTCCCAAAAACTCAGTTTTATTTGTTCAACAAGGTGATTATTGGCTCGCTCCGTTTCAGCAGTTAGGGCATCATTTAATGTAAATTATCGAATTTAGAAGTGGTTTGACCCTCCTATGGTCGAACACTTGGTCTGTAAACATTATAAATATCACTGTGGTGGTCAGATGATTTTTAGCATTAGAAGCATCAGTGTGATAGAGAGAAACACAATTTTACTCTGTTTTGCTATTTTACATTGCCAGATTTTATAAGAACTGTGTTTTTGAGTTTTTATGGTGAATTCATCTTGCTGAGCTCGTGGTGTGATTTTAGACAGTGACCAAGACTTGTTGGGGGGGCCACCAACAGTCTGGTAACTATTCTTTGTGTTTTTTTATGCATTTCATAATTTAGTTGTCCTCTTTATTTCCTATACATGCATTTTTATTGTATTAATTAGTTTGTTGTTATAATTTAATTGCTTTGATTCTCTTTTGTAGGTTAGTATGACGGATTGTGTTAGCATGCATTGATCTTGTAGTTAGGAACGGATTTGCAAATCGCTAGACTAACCCCATATGAAATTAGATATTAGATTATGTATTTATTTATGATTTTAGAATCAAATTTAAAACGGAGTTTTAAATAGAATAGAACAAAGTTTTAATTTGAGTTTTCTTCGACAAGGATTTGATGGGTGGATAGGATTAATTTCAGTTTTTAATGATATCTTGCTTATCTCATTTTTATACAGATCTTGTTTAATAATTTGTTGGTTAATGTATTTGGTAGTTTACTTTGTCATGATTTAATTTATGTTCTTAAGCATTTTCTTATTGTAGTTTGAATTGTTAGAATAGATATAGCATAATTTCATTTTATGCAATTTCTTTCCTAGAGTTAAATTGCAATTGTATTTCTTAGTTAATAGTTGAGTTTAAGTATGAATTTTGTTACATAGTATAGAAGTACAATGATGATCTCGTTATATTTTTTATGGTTAATAAATGAATATGTAGGGTAATTGATGATTGTTTTTTTCATGGCGCAATTCTCATTGGATTGTTTAATCCATACCTTTCACTTTGCTATTAAGATCAGTGTTGAACTTATACCACTTGAATTATCCTTT
>SNQJ01S0066056.1:0-14587 GCA_010110895.2 Picea sitchensis
CAGATTGTGCCGGGATTTTTTCATATCGAGAAATCAGGATTTCTGTTGCATTGTTTCTTTGACATTTCCAACACGCGATCCTCGAAACTCTGACGTGGTGTGCATATGCTGACGTCACATGTGGATTGACACATGTTGAATACTGCCACGTGTCACTCTGATTCGTGACTTACATGTGCCTGAAATTTTGAATGAGTCTGACACTTGTCATTACCTAATTGTGCCACGTGTCCCTAGCTGACGTGGTCTGCTGACATGAGTCGGGTCGACGGTCTAGATCACATCTTGATCTGATGGTTCAGGTTCAGTCGGGATTTCACACATCGCGATTTCGGGATTCTTGATGTCAATATTCTTTGACATCTCCAACTCTCGATCCTCGCAACTCCGATAGGGAGTCGGATCAACGGTCCACATAATCCCCTGAGATGGACGGTCCTCCTGCTTCCTGGATTTGTGAGCCCTCTGGCTGAGCTCATGGTCCTCGTGACCTCCCCCTATATGACCGCAACCAAACCTCCTCATCGGGGTTTCGGACTTTCCAATGTCGAAACATGTATGTCCTCAGGATTTGTGATCCCTCGAATCCCGACGTGCTCTTTACGCACTAGCTCTCCTGGCCCATATGACCTCTATCCCCATGACCGCAGTCTTACCACTCATTGGGGTTTCAAGATTTTCAATGCCACAATGCATTGGGTCACAGGATTCCCAATTTGTGAAACCCCGATGAGTCAACCCTCCTTTCAGGATTTCACCTTGGCTTTTCCCGATGGTAAACCTCGTGCTTCTCCTGTCCGATCTGACGACTGATGGGATTTCTGAATGAGATCCAACGACTCTCGATCTTTGTCTTCCTTCTCCTCCGCGAACTCCTATATCTTGAGCTTTTCTGCGCGCGTTCTCCTCGACGCTGTTCCTCCTAAGATTTCCCCAAGTGATTTTATCCTTCTTATCCTGCCATCTTCATTGTTGTACTTTCCATCAATGACAAGCATACACTACCTGTTAAACATTTGCCAACAATCTTACAATCTCTTTGAAAAATAGATTTACTATGTGAGTAGCATCACTTGTTTTGTGACATGGTATAAAATGTGCCATCTT
The DNA here is from genome assembly GCA_010110895.2 of Picea sitchensis. Taxonomy (NCBI): domain Eukaryota; kingdom Viridiplantae; phylum Streptophyta; class Pinopsida; order Pinales; family Pinaceae; genus Picea; species Picea sitchensis. Next base: position 1,108 of record SNQJ01S0066056.1, read on the forward strand.
CAAAAACCTGTCAACTACTACAAAGATTGAATCATTTCCCCTCTGGTTTCTTGGAAATCCTAGAACAAAATCCATACTTACAACATCTCATGAACTGTTTGGAATAGGAAATGGTTGATACAATCCTGTATTCTACTGCCTTTCTTTACCATATTGGAAAATTATGCATTTTTCCACACACTTCTTCACATTATACCTCATTCCTGGCTAATAGTATGAAGAACTTAACTGCGCATAGGTTTTATCATGGCCAAAATGTCCAATGGATCCTCCATTATGTTTCTCCTTCAATAAGTTGTCCCTCATTGAGAATTTTGGGACACACAATTGACTTCCTTTAAATAAAGGTCCTTATTAGATTATATACTCCATCCATTTGTTTCTATCTCTCAACAAAGGATTTTCACAAGCTTCATAAGCTTCCTTGAAATCTAAGTCTTTCTTCTACATCTTCTTGAGGTGTTCAAATCCTAAAGTCTCCACTTGGAATTCCTGCAATATTAAACATCTTATGCTCAAAGCATCTGCAAATTTGTTAGCACTCCCACTAATATGTTTAATGACAAAAGTAAAATTCTGAATGAATTCTACCCATTTGGTATGTCTCTGGTTCAATTTCTCTTGTCTGGTTATGAACTACAAAGCATGATTGTCAGTATGCAAAATAAACTCCTTTGGTATAAGATAATGTCTCCACTTTTTCAAAGCCTGAATTATAGCGTAAAATTCCTTGTCATATGTTTAATACTTCTTCTTAGCATCATTCAACTTCTCAGTAAAATAAACAACATGCTTATCATCCTTACTTAAAATTGCACCAATGGCCACTCCACTTGCATCACATTTGACTTGGAATTTTTTCCTAAAGTCTAGCATAATTAAGATAGGTTGTTCTGTTATCTTTTCTTTCAACACTCTAAATCCTTTCTCCGATTTTTTTTTCCAGTCAAAATATCCATGCTTCTTCTTTATAGTATCCATTATGGGTGCACAAATACTGCTAAAATTCCTAATGAATTTTCTGTAAAATCTCGCTAACCGATGAAAAATTCTTACTTCAAATACACTTTTTGGAGAAGGCCACTCTTTTGTATCCCTCACCATCTATGGATCCATCTTCAATTCATTTGAAGAGATTAAAAACCCTAGATACACAAGTTATTTCTTCATGAAAGAACATTTCTTCAAAGTCACCAACAAATTTTCCTGCTGCAACCTTCTCAACACCATCCTCAAGTGTCTTAAATGCTCCTCCTCAGTCTTGTTGAGAACTAGAATATCATCTAAATAAACAATCAAAAACTTCCCAATAAAATATTTGAGCACTTCATTCATTAACCTCATGAATTTACTTAGAGCATTTGTTAAGCCAAATGGCATAACAAGCCACTCATACAGTCCTTCATTTGTTTTGAATGTTGTTTTCCATTCATCCCCTTCTCTCATTCTTATCTGATGATAATCACTTTTCAAGTCTATCTTGGAAAAACAACTATATCCACTCAAACAATCCATCAAATAATCCATTATGGGTAAAGGAAATCTATACCTGATGGTTATCTTGTTGATGGCTCTAGAATCTGTGCATATTCTCCAACCTCCATCTTTCTTTGGACTCAACACAATTGGTACTGCACACATGCTCAAACTTTCTCTGATCAGTCCTTTTTCCAACAAATCCTGGACTTGGTCCTTGACCTCTTCATTCTCTGGAGGAGTTAATCTGTATGTTTCTTTGTTTGGAAAACTTGTTCCCGGAATAAGGTCAATATGGTGACTAATGTACCTGATGGGTGATAAAGTATGAGGTATCTCATCCACCACAATGTCAACAAACTCATCCAATAATTCCTAAACTTCCACAAGAAAATCATTCATAGAAGTATTTGTAAGGATGAATCTTGGCTTACCTATAACAACAAATTGCATTTCCTTATCTTTATTAACTTCTTTCAAGAGCTCCTTCCCACTCATGAGAAGTATAATAGGACTAGCCTCCTCTTTGAATCCCTTATCTTCTAATGGTAACAACATATGTTTACACCCATTTTTTTCAAGGGTATAAGTATTCTTCCTCCCATCATGTACGACATTCCTGTCATATTTCCACGGTCTCCCAAACAGAACATGACAAACATCCATAGGTATAACATCACATAAAACTTCATCCTTATAACTACCAATTTTAAACTGTCTACTTACCATAACTTGATGTCCTTTCTGTAACCACGATATCCTGTACAGACTCAGATGTGTTGTTGTCTCTAAATTTATCTTTTACACCATCTCCATGGATACTAAATTGTTAGTGTTCCCACTATCTATGATCACCTTGCATACTCCTTCTTTGGTCTTGCAAGCAGTTCTGAATAATCCGTTTCTCTAGACCGACTCTCGTATCTCTTTTTCAGGCTTCACAAGAGCTTTCCTTATCATGAGTGATATTCCTTCTTCAATTGCTTCCTCTTTAATCTCCATCTCCACATTCCTCTACTATGCCTTAGAAATGTGAGCTTATATAACTCATGCATTCTTATTTTTAGGACATTCCCAAGACATGTGCCCCATTTTCCCGCAATCATAGCACTTGAATTCTCCTCCTCTGCCTCTTCCTCTACCTCTTGGAAAAGTATTCCTTCCTCTAGAGTATCCTCCTCTATCTGTCTAACTGTTATATCCTCCAACTTCTCCCCTTGATTTAAGGAACTTTTCTCTGGTGGTTCCTTTTCCTATGTTAGGACTCTTTCCCTTGTTCCTCTGACTCTGTTTTCTTGCCAATTTGTCTTCCACTTTCAAGGCTATTTGATAAGAATATTCTATAGTCCTCATCATTACTAGACTAATTTAATCTTGCATTTCATACCTCAATCCATTTATATACCTAGCAACTTTATCTACATCATTTTCCCCATGTCCTGCTCTTATGTTCAACTTATAAAATTCTTCAGTATACTCCTTCATCGACAAACCTTTCTATCTCAGATTCTGCAACCTTCTGAACAGATTCAACGGATAATCCTTGGGTATGAATTTATCCTTAATCGTATCTACCATTCTATCCCAACTCTTAATATTGGACTTACATTTTCTCCTTCTGTCAGCTTGCAACTCATCTCACCATAAAGTTGCATGTCCCTTAAACCTGGTCACCGCATGCTTTACTTTCTTCTCATCACCAATCTTCTTATAATCAAAGTACTTGTCTAAATCAATTATCCAGTCAAGAAATTCTTATACATTCAAATTAACTTCATACATAAGAACTTCCATCTTTGTTCTGGTTCCTACCTTGAAAACAACTCTCATCAATCGCTGCTTTGCTGCTTGTTCCCCTACAACTTCTTCTTATTCTAAATTTTGACTTTCAACATCACTAATATCACTGGTCTCTTGTGCTCTCCTTTGTGTTGTTTCCATGGTGTCCAACATTGCACTAAGTTGTTTCATTTCCTCCTCCATAGCTGCATTGACTATAGGTCTCTCCTTGCGTCTCCTTGGCGACATGATTTTTAATGTACCTTCACACAGAGCTTGTCCTACTCTGATACCACTTGATGCAAACCCCCTATGGGATTACACAACCTCCTAGTCTAGAATCTTCCTCTAAAGCCGAATTAGCTCTCAGATCCATGCTGGATCCTGTCCTATGTACACAAGCCCCTTTACATTCCCCTTATGTAGGTCCACACAAAAATAGAATATGATTATACTAAGCCCCTTTTCCTTCAACAATATCGATCCACATGCACTAGCCCCCTTTCCTTGTCAGAATCTCACGTGACCTAGGGATAGAACCGAGCGCTAACCAAAATGCACTATTCGGAGCTCCGGGCTTCGACATTCTAAAGGATTTACCAACACAACACCCCACACCCAAAACTTCCGAACTAGCAAAGGGAAGAAATCCACAGATATGACAGTTGGCATTTCCCTAGGATCAATGGTCCGTGTTCACTCTGGACTCTAGGGCTTCAGGAGTTTCCCCGCTCCAACAAAATTCGATGCACTTTCCCCGAACAATCGAACCTTCAAACTCACGAAGATTCCAAGGATCAATGGTCTACGTTCCTCCTCTAGATAAACGATCCATATCTACTCCGAACTTCGAGGATTCGAGAGATTCTTCACCTTCGTGGAATAATGACCAAAATTTATCGGAGTGTCGAATCTCTGAATCACTTAGGGATCCAATGGTTTGTACTCACCCACGAATCTACAATAGAGATTCACTCCAGGGCTTCAAATCTTTGGGACTTCGGGCCTTACTTGCAACAAATAAATCAAATCTTCCATAGCAATGAAGTTTGAAGGACTTGGGTATTTTATTCTCGCTATCCCTCCCTGATCTTCGTCACTTGGATGACTCAAACTCTGGCACACACTTTTCACTTCTCTCCTGAGATTTGGACTTGAAAATTCACATGCGCACTCCTTGCGCTATCTCTTCTGAGCTTGATCAACACTTGATGAAGCGTTGGCTCTGTGCACTCCTTGCACTTCATCTCTCCTCTAAATTTTACACTACCCTGAGTGTAGGTACACTCCTTGCACTCGCTTTGTGAAAATTTACACTATCTCTCCTGAGCTTCTGTCCCTATAAGCGGTTTAGCCTATGCACTCCTTGCATTGGGACTGTGCACTCCTTGCGTCGAGATTTCAAAAGAGAAACAATTGAAACTTATAATAACATTAAGGGTTCATTCAATCAACCATTTATATGCACACACATGAACACATAGATAAACAACATAATATTTATCCAATTAATCAGAGATACACATTCTCATAAATTGAAATCAATTCTCTTCTTTCTATATTTCTTCAACAATAATTTACAAGGGTTTCAACAACCTTCGGTAATAGCAATAACAACAACCTTTTTCAACAAAAATAAAAAATTCCAGTAGCCTCTTCTGGGCATAGATTACATTAATTTATACATGAAGGGGCTTCTCAAGCCTTCCCTCCAGACTATCCTAGTGCTTTCTTATCACAATTAAAAGCATCCTACTACCGATCTTATTACAATAAATGAACAATTACGATTCAGACATGAGTCAACGCTCAAAATATGTACAATCCTACAGGCATGAAAGGAAATTACAATCTTTTGGAGAATATGAAATAGCTCTAGCCTGAAGATCTCATGGGATCTTTAATTACAAATGTCTCAAAATTAAAGTGAGGCACCCTCCTTGGGATCCAAACCAGTTACAGTGCGTTGTGCTGGATGCTGAGTAATATTCAACTACACCTCATTAAATGATGACGGTGATGCTCTTGCATAATGTTCCTTTGTTGTACATACTCCAGGATCCATTATGCTGTAATCTTGGTCATAATACCCCACTTTATTTCCTCATATTTTTATTCCATCACTACTGTTGTAGAGATACATAGAGCCAATGCTCCAACCGTGCATTTTGTTGAAGGTTTTAACTAATATGAATGACTACATGGGTGATCAATGAGGCTGCAAGCTTGGCATGGTGAAGGGGTTAAAACTGCTAATGTTACAATAGTTGTGGGAGGTATTAACCTCCATGTGTAACATTTGACGAGACTAGAATATTCCGGGAAGCTAGAGAAACCCTAAACGGCTGGATAAGAACCCTAGATGACAAGTCGGCTCAAGAGAAAATATAATATTAATTTATTAGCCTCCAGGAAGAGAAGTTGGGCCAGTTAGGTGTCTTGAAGCACTATAAATAGAGGACATATTTGGACTCACTCACTCTCACGACTTCATAAGGACTAGTGGTGCACATGATTGGAGGAGAGCTGTAGTTACTGCAGTAGTGACTTGGTATTTGGTTTATGGTTTGGAATTTGGTATGCTACCTTGGTTGGCTATTGGTTGTAGTTTTTTTCTTTCAGAATTATTCTGTCTGTCCAGGTTAAGGTGCTCGGGGGTGGCCTTGTGCCTTTGGTTGGGTGATAATATATTGATATTGTATACAGTGAAAAAAAACACACCTATTATTTTAACAGGTTATGGGCCCACACTATCTTCGGACAGTCTAACCACTGGAAGGTAGATTCAAAGAATTTTCTTAGTTGCAGTTGCAGTCAGAGTTTTGCTATAGAAATGAAACCCTAACCCTCTTGTTGAGGCACCTTAAGTAAAGTGCTTGACCTAATTTCTAGATAGCTTAGTGCACCCTATCCTAGCACACCCTTTGACACTCTCAGCAAGACAAGGCATCAAGTTTGAGTTTTTGGTCAAATTCAAAGGTTGAAAAAGTCAATGTCAAAGTCAACGCAACCATGACTTACTCTATGAAGTCAGAAAACAAGTTAGAAGGGGCTTCAAACTTCAGAGCATGGAAGACAATGATTGACCTCATCCTTGCCAAGAATAAAGTCCTAGATATCATGAAAGGAAATATCATGGAACCACAGTTTGAAGTAGGAAAAGAGAAGGAACCTCAAAACGTTGCAACACTAGAGAAGATCAAGGATAATGACATTAATTATATGAGTATCATAGTGGACTCTATAAAGGATCACTTGATACCCTTTATTTCTCATCTTGACTCATCCAAGAGAATGTACGATGCCCTAACTAACCTTTTCTCATTCAAAAATATTGGACAAGTGATCAGTTTGAAGAATGAACTCAATGACACAAAGATGACAAAGGATGACGCCATAGATTCATACTTTGTGAGTATTTCTTAGTTGAGAGATCAACTACAAGCTATTGGAGAAGCCATCCCAGAAAATGAAGTTGTGAACATAACACTCAATGGTCTCTCTAGATCATGGGATGCATTTGATGCAAGCATGAATACAAGGAAGGAGTTCCCAACATTAGAATAACTTTGGACCTGTTGTGAACAAGAAGAGACAAGGTTAAACTCCAAGGGAAAACCTCCTAAGGATTAATATTCTCAAGACTTTGCAACGATGTTCAAAAGACGTGGAGGTAAGAAAATATCCGATTCAAGAAATAAGTTCAAGAGAGATATGTCGAAGGTACAATGCTTTGAATTCCATCATTATGACCACTACAAAAGGAATTTTCCTAAACTAACAATGAAGAGAAAAGAGAGACATCACATGTTAGTTGCTAATGATGAATAACCTTCAAAGAAGGAAAATCACAATGAAACAAATTTCTTCTATTATTTAGCTCTTACTGGAACCATTGAATATGACAAGTGGCTGATCAACAGTGGAGCTTTAAGGCATATGAAATGACCGTAATAATTTATCAAGCATGAAAGAAAACGAGACGCCTCATAAAGTGGAGCTTGGAGACAATAAAGCTTATGCAGTCAAGGGAATTGGACAAGCTACTATCAAAATAGAATCATGTAACTCTATCCATCTCAGTAATTTTTTTATATGTTCCTAGTTTGAAAAATAATCTAGTATCTATTTCATCTTTGGAAGAAAAAAGAGATAGAGTAGATTTCGTAGATGGAAAAATTCTTGTATAGTCTAAAGATTCAAAGATAGAAGATGCTAGAGTCATTGGAACTCATGAAGGAAGATTGTATAAAATCCTAGGTCAGAATACTCAAGCTCTAGTACATGATGAAATAAACCCTAGTGAGTTATGGAATAAAAGGTATGCTCAACTTCATTATCAATCCTTTCCATCCCTAAAACATATGGTTATAGGCATACCGAAATTTCAATCAGTACATGAAGGTGTGTGCAGAGGATGTGCACTTGGGAAGAATATTAAGAAACCATTCCCAAGCAATGAGAATAGATCCAAAGAGATCTTAGACCTAATACATTCAGATGTATGTGGTCCTATGCCAGTGAAGTCTCTAGGAGGCTCTCTTTATGATGTGATGTTTATAGATGACTTTTCAAGAAAGACATGGTTGTATCTGTTAAAGACTAAGGATGAAGTATTTAGCAAATTCCAAGAATTCAAGGCTGAAGTAGAGAACCTAACAGATAAGAATATCAGGATAATAAGATATGATAATGGAGGAGAATACACCTCCAAGTAGCTCGTTGCCTTTGGTAAAGAAGCCGGGATTAGGAGGGAGCTCATTTTCCCTCACAATCCTCAATAGAATGGTGTGGCTGAAATAAAGAAGAGAACTATTGAAGAATTAGTCAAGGAAACGATGAATGACTAGAATTTATCTACGTTCCTATGGGGAGAAGTAGTTATGACAGTTGTTTATATTCAAAATAGAAGTCCACATATAATATTGAAGAACATGACTCTAGAAGAATCCTTCTCCAAAAAGAATCCAAGTGTTGAACACTTGAGAATTTTTGGATGCCCTGTCTATATTATTGTTGCCAAGTGTTAGCACATAGGATGTGAAGGGGGTCAAAACACCTTGGTTTTGTCTTGTTTTGAGTCATAGGGTTTTTAAGTCTTAGGATTTGGGTTATATTTCATGTAATAACTCAAATTTCTGGTTTTTATAAGCATAGTATTTTTTCAGTCTTGGTTTAGAGCCTTAATGTCATGGGATTATTCATCATGAGAAGAATAAGGGTCCATACAGGTCACACTCTTGGTATAAAACATCATTATCATGACATGTCTTGTCTCAAAGGTGTAAACAAGTTTCCATTATGTCACTTTCCAACTGTTTATAGGTCAAGTCAAATTTTAGGTCTATTTGTTGCCAACTTACAGGAAAGTTCACAGTGCCTGGGCTCATTGGCGCCGCAAACTGGTTGTTTCAAGACAGTTTGCAGCGCTGCGCTGCGAACTCAGGTTTTTGAAGATTTTGAAGGGAAGTTTCCAACTGTCAAGGGGATTTCATACCAACACTTAGAGGATCAGTTTCACTTTGGAAGGACACCTGCCTCAAAGAGATGCAAACATAAAGACACATCATCAAGTTGTCGAGGACTGTTGTATACGTTGCCAACATTTTCTTTCAAAATAGTAATTTGTTGTTTTTTGGGTTGTAGACCTATTGCCACACTTCCCTTAGGTATGGAATCCTATGAGGAAGTTGAGGGACATATTGTAAAGCTTGATTTTGATAAGTTTAGTTATTTAAGGGGCATTGTAAGAATAAAAAGGGTTTGGATGGTTAAACATAAAAACTCTTATCTTTAGTCTTGTCATTTTGGTAGTAGTTTTTTCCTGATGTATGGACCAGATCCAAGAAACTTTTAATGGTGTAAATCAATATTATTATCATTATCATCTCTTTTCTGTCTCACTTTGATATCATTCTATGTTGAAGGATTCATCATGCTGTTGTTTCTTTATTGCAGTAAATGATTTATTGTGGTATTGTATGCAAATTTATTAGAGTGGTTTTCTCTTTGGATTTAAGAAGTTATTATTCAATTGAGTTTTCTTTCACATGTGTGTCAGAAATACCTGATGTAAACTGATATACATATTACACTTTTCTTGATAAGTATTCCATTTATTATTTCTATCTCTCAAACCATGATTTGAAACCATTCAAACCCTTGCTTGTTGGTGTGTATTTCATGGAAATATTTGTGATTGAAATTTTAAACTGAGTTTTAAATCCATTTGCCACACTTATTTAAAACATTATCCTTTACATTTTGATGGGTATTAGGTTTACATCTACAACAGTCTAAGTGTGAATTCTAGTGCTAACAACAAGGATAAGAGAGAGAAGTTGGAACCTTTAAGAAAGAAAAGGTATATTCATTGTATATAGTGAATCATCAAAATCATATAGAATCTATGTTCCAGGTCAGCAGAAGGTTGAAATCAATAGAGACGTAACTTTTGATGAAAGGATTTCATTCAAGATATATATATATAAGACTTCATAGACTCCAATGAAGAAGAGGAACATGAATACACCAAAGAAGATAGTACATTTTCTCTAGAACACCCGAGTGAATAAAAAGAGACACCACATGAACATGTGGAACAAGTTATTGCACCTAAGACTAGAAAGAGACTAGCATGGCTTGAATCCACCTTGCAGGAAGCAGAAACACATAAATCTCCCAGTGGCACCTTCAGACAAAGTAATAAACCCAAAAGGTTCTCCAATTATGCAGTGCTCATGACAAGTATTGTTAATGCAGAACCTTCCACCTTTGAGGAAGCATTCAAGTAGAAAGAATGGAGGGAGGCCATGATGGAGGAATACCAATCCATTATGAAAAATGATGTATGGGAAGTTGTGCCTAGATCTAAAGAGAAGTTTGTAGTCACTTCTGTTGATATTATGGTAGTTGCAAGAGGTATTTACCTCCACATGTAAACCCGACAAGAATAGAATATTCCAGGAAGCAAGAAGAAACCCTAATTAGTTGGCTAATAACCCTATAAGACAAGTAAACTCAAGAGGATAAATTGTATTAGGTTATTAGCCTCCAAGAGAAGAAGTCGGCTAAAGGAAACATTATATACTAGGTAAATAGGCACCCAGAATGAGAAGTCGGCCCATACAGTTTGCCAGATTTAGAATAAATACAGGATGCCATTCTTCATTCTGGAAGGCATTCTCAGAACTGCAGAAGCAACACTTGTGCACACTGTAGTTGGCCAGTTTGTGTGCAAGTCTGGAGGAGAGCTGTCGTTGCAACTGTTGCAGCTAGCATATTTTGATTTTGGCTTGGACTATCTCTTGGTTATGGTTTGGACTCTCTGATCAACTCTTGTTTGGTGCGCTATCCTTGGAGAGAGAGGTGTGCTATCTTGTTTGGCTATCTAGCCTAGGGTTTGCTTCCAAAATGTTTCTCTATGAAGGTTAAGGTGCTCGGGGGTGGCTTCGGCCTATGGTTGGGTGACAATAGTGATATTGTCTATGGTTAAACGAGCACATACATCATATTATAATAGGTTATGGGCCCACAACTCCTTCATTTAGTATAACCACTAGAAGAGAGCATATCCATAAGGATACTAAGCTCGTTGAAAGAAATGTCGCTAGGGTTTCTTGTAGGAGAAGTCACCAAAGCATTGTCGCTATGGTTACTAGCAGGTGCAGTTGCAGAAACCCTAATCCTCTCGTTGAGGAACCTTAAGTGAAGGGATTGACCTAATTTTCAGATAGACTAGTGCGCCCTAGCCTAACACATCTCTTGGTACTCTCAGAAAGCTGAGACGTCAAGTTTGAGTTTTTGGTCAAATCTAGGGTTGACCAAGTCAAAGCAACCATGACTTACTCTATGAAGTCAGAAAACAAGTTATATGGGGCTTCTAACTTCAAAGCATGGAAGACAAGGATTGACCTCATCCTTGCCAAGAATAAAGTGCTGGATATCGTGAAAGGAAAGATCATGGAACCAGAGTTTGAAGAAGGAAAAGAGAAGGAACCGCAGAATGTTGCAGTTATGGAGAAGTTCAAAGATAGTGACATCAATGCCATGAGTATCATAGTGGACTCTATAAAAGAGCACTTGATACCCTACATCTCCCACCTTGACTCATCTAAGAATATGTATGATGACCTAACAAACCTCTTATTAGTCAAAAACATTGGACAAATAATGAGTCTGAAGAATGAGCTCTGTGACATGAAGATGAATGATGATGACATCATAACATCATACTTTGTGGGAGTATCTCAGTTAAGAGATCAACTACAAGCTATTGAAGAGATCATTTCAGAGAAGTAATTGGTAAACATAGTACTCAATGGTCTTCCCAAGACATGGGATGCATTTGCCACAAGCATGAGCACAAGGAAGGAGTATCCTACAATTTAAGAAATTTGGACTTTCTGTGCACAAGAAGGATCAAGGATCAGTGCAAAAGAGAAACCCCAAAATAAATATGATGATCAATCCTTCACAAAAAAGTTAAAGAATTTGAGAAAAAAAAATAAGTTTGGCTCCAGGAAGAAACCAAATCAAGAGAAAGATATGTCAAGAATACAATGCTTCAATTGTCAAAAGTATGGTCACTGCAAGAATCATTGTCCCGAGTTAAAGAAAGGGAAGGAAATAGACGAAGCATCAATTGTTGAAGAAAGGGAACCCTCAAAGAAATCCAAGGTAACAAAACAAACTTCTTCTAAAACAAGGCAACTTCTTCTTCTAAAACAAGGTAATATATTCAAAAGAGAAACTATACCGATGGAAGAACAACAAGATAAGGATTGCTATCACAATGACTACAAGTCAGGAAATACACATGAAAGGATGAAGTACGTCAACAAATCCTAGTAACAGTTCATGTGGAAGTTATTACATAAGTAACAACTACAAGATAAGCTGAAATCAGAATCAATCTTAAAGAAACCTAGAAGAAGTAAAGACATAAAGACGTCAGCAATCAAGAGGAAATTGGAAGAGGACTCATGACACTTTGCACAAGGCAATAAGGATGCAGACAAAAGCATGGGCTCTCTTAGTTGGAGGGATATGATTACAGAATTCCAAGGGAAGATCATGCATTCATGAATGAAGCAAGGATCAGGAGGGAGCTAATCCTAAATAATATGATCCATTGAATATGATGAAGTATCTATCCATGTTCCCATCAATGGTAGAAACCATGAAAAGTATCACATGTTCAATTTGACTTTAGAAGAAGTCTTCTTAGAAAATAATCCTTGAAGTATCCCTGATTTTCCATCCACATCCATGATCCTATGATGAAAGAAAGAAGTTGGAATCTTCAGGGAATGGAATCTATAGAAAACTCCATGGACCCAAGAGCTAAAGAGAAACACGAGGAAGAACATGAAGATTCCAAGAAAAAAAGAAAAACCAGAACAACCAGTTATTGTATCGAGAATCACAAGACTACCAGCCTTATATGAACTCACTAAAAGTAATCAAGAAGAGGAACTAAAAGTTGTGTTGAATAACAGTGTATGGAAGACTTATGAATGAAAGCATTGCAATATCCAGAACTAGAGGTTCTCCTGGATGGAGGGAGAAGACTATGATTGCTTGTTCCAGTAAACCAGACATACCTCTACATGAGCCATTATATTGTCAGAAACATCCATGGGTTGGATTTTACATCAGATGAATGCAAATACTGTTATCTAGAACAAAGAACGTATGTAGAACAACCTCAAGGCTTTGAGGTATACCGAGAAAAGACTCTTGTATGAAAATGGAAGAAGGTATCATATGGATTCAAACAACTTGGTGCAAAGCCTCCAATGCACAACAGAAGCGTGGTGAAAAACCTTCTATAACAAACATACTGTATCAGAATGGTTACTCAGAACTCAAGGATGATGGATTGCCAATCCATAACAAATATATCATGATGACAACATAAGTACCACTTGGATATGTTCCAAGTTTGACCCTTGCCACGATGTTATGAGCTAGCAAGAAACAAAAAACAATGATATACTATATTGATCATAGCTATATGAAGCCTTCAGAGAATACCGGTGTTCCAAAAAGACTGAAGTACATTGAGATCAAGAATTACACTCTCCATGATGAAGTCCAGAAAAGATAAAGTGGTTCTCAAATATATATCTCCACAGATGAGCAGATAAGCAGACATTTTGGTAAAGCCTCTGTCCAAGATAAAAGAGTTTGTGTACTCAAGATGGAGCTCATGGAGATGACT
>SNQJ01S0066056.1:17446-57699 GCA_010110895.2 Picea sitchensis
CTTTGTTATAATTGTGATGACAAATATTTCCCGGGCCACAAGTGTAAGGAACAAAATATTTTTATGGCCATCTTTGAGGATATTTCAGAAGAGGATGTTGAAACTCCCCTTGTGTCTAAGTCACCTGAAGTTACTGACATAACCCCTCCCTAAGTGGAACCTGTCATTTCCCTCAATGCTCTCATTGGCTTCTCCGCTCCCCAAACCCTCAAGTTAATCAGTTACATCAAGCATCGGAAGGTCATCATTCTAGTTGATAGTGGAAGCACCCATAATTTTATTCATCGTCACATTTCCCAAGAAAATCATTGCTACATCCATGCCATCAACAATTTCCAAATCATGATTGCCAATGGTGGTTCCATGAAATGTGGAGGGCACTGTGAAAATGTCCGTCTCTAAATTGGTGACTACTACCTAAAATCCCATATGTTTGCTATCAACATGGGCGGTTGTGAAATTGTGTTGGGTGCAGACTGGCTAAGGACTTTGGGTCCCATTCTCATGGATTTTAAGGAATTAACCATGCAATTCGACCAGGCAGGCCACCAATATAAATTCCAAGGCATCATTGTTGGTTCACTTGAGGTCATTAGTTCCCATCGCATGGAAAAACTGCTAAAAAAAGGTCATTCTGGTGTCATTGCCCAACTCTATGCCATACAAGCAACAGAGACACCCCCGGTGCCGCAAGACCTCCAAGCCCTCCTTTCTAAACATCAAATGGTATTTTCCACTCCCCAAGGACTCCCTCCTTCCCACGGTGTTCATGACCATTCCATTCCCCTTGTAACCGGAAGCCCTCCTCCCAATATCCATTCGTATCGCCACCCCTTTTCACAAAAAAATGAAATTGAGAAAATGGTCCAGGAACTCCTTAATGTAGGCGTTATCCGCCCTAGTGAAAACCCTTACTCTTCTCCTGTAGTCATGGTACCGAAGAAAGAAGGTTCTTGGAGAATGTGTCTTGACTTTTGTTCCCTCAACAAACTGACCATTAAAGACAAATTTCCCATTCCTATCATTGATGACCTCCTGGATGAATTGAGTGGCGCCAATTCTTTACTAAACTTGATCTTCGCTCGGGCTATCACCAGATATGTATGAAAGAGGCAGACATTCCCAAGATGACCTTTCGAACTCATGAGGGCCACTATGAGTTTTTGGTCATGCCCTTTGGCTTGTGTAATGCCCCCTCCACCTTCCAAAGCCTCCTGAATCATGTCTTCCATCCCTTTATCCATCATTTTGTCTTTGTTTTCTTTGATGATATCCTCATCTATAACAAAACCTGGAAAAACCATCTTACTCATGTGGATCGAGTTCTCCATCTACTCTCTCAGCACCTCGAGTTCTCCATTCACTCTCTCAGCACCCAACTTTTCCTAAAACATTCTAAATGTGCTTTTGGTGCCTGAAGGCGAATACTGGGTCATCTGGTTTGCAAGGATGGCGTCAGGTGAATCCGAAAGATTGAAGCTATGCAAGACTGGCCGTACCCAAAGACTTCGCCAAAATCTTGCATGGATTTCTGGGCTTAACAGGGTATTATCACAAGTTTGTTAATAATTATGGAAAGATTGCAGCACCTCTCACTGCTCTCCTCAAAAGGAACTCTTTCACTTGGACTCCAGCCGCTGCTCAAGATTTTCAAACCTTGAAGATGGCCATGTGCACCACTTCGGTTCTGGCCCTTCCTGATTTCACAAAGACCTTTGTGTTGGAATGTGATGCCTTAGGGAAAGGAATCAATGATGTCCTTATGCAAGAGGGTCGACCTTTGTCCTTCACCAGCAAGCAACTATATGAAAGGAATCTGGGAAAACCCATCTATGAAAAGGAAATGTTGGCTATTCTACATGATGTTGATTTGTGGCGCCCTTATCTCTTGGGGAAACGTTTTCAAATTAAGATAGACCATCAAAGGCTCAAGTACTTTATGGAACAACACATTTCCTCCCCGGAGAAACAAAAATGGGTGATTAAGCTCTTTGGATATGATTATGAAATCATTTACAAGAAAGGAAAATACAATGTGGTGGCAGATGCACTGTCCCGAAAATATGAAGAAGAAGGATCCCTTTTTTCTCTTTCCTTCATTGTACTAGATTGGCTCCAAGCTGTTCGCCAGGAATGGCTACAAGATCCCAAAAGTTTGCATCTGATCCAACAATTGCAGACCAATGCTCCAGCTCCCCCAGGGTACTCTTGGCTCTAGGATGAGCTTCGCTACAAATGCCATTTGTATTTAAGTAAACAATCAAAGCTTAAATCCACGGTACTTTCTGAGCTTCATGCTACACCCACAACGAGGCACTCCAGGTTCACCAAAACCTATGACAGGGTCAAACGTTCTTTTTTCTGGGATGGTATGAAATAGGACATCCATAATTTTTTCATTGAATGTGATGTGTGTCAACACAACAAGGGAGAAACGATCAAATCTTCGGGCACACTACGACCGCTTCTGATTCCACCTTCTATTTGGAAGGATATCTCTATGGAATTTATTACCGGCTTACCCAAATTGGGAAATAAATCAATCATAATGGTGGTTGTGGATCACCTTTCCAAGTATGCTCATTTCTGTGCTCTTCAACACCCATTTACTGCATCCATAGTGGCTCAAATTTTCATGAACCAGGTCTTCAAGCTTCATGGAATGCCACACTCTATTGTTTCTAATCGTGACCCAACTTTCAAAAGCAATTTTTGGCAAGAATTGTACAAGCTATAGGGCACCCAATTGCATCTCAGCACAACATATCATCCCCAGACTGATGGTCAAACAGAAGTTTTCAACAAGTGTTTGGAAACATATCTGAGGTGTTTTTCCTCTGAAAATAAAAATCAGTGGGCTCAATGGTTACCCCTAGATGAATGGTGGTACAACACTTCCTACCATACAACTACACACATGACTCCTTTTGAAGCGTTATATGGATAGAAGATACCTTCAGTTCTCTCATACTTACTAGGTACCTCGAAGGTTCAGGCGGTTGAACAAACACTTACAGTTTGAGAGGATATTCTCTATACCCTCAAAGAGAACTTGGTCATGGCACATAATCACATGAAGCAACAAGCAGATCAAGGTCGCTCTGAATGTTAATTTTCAGAAGGGGATCAGGTATTTCTGTGACTGCAATTATACAAGAAAACTTACCTCAAGGCCAAGCATTGTTAGAAGCTAGCACCCAAATTTTATGGTCCTTATACAGTTCTCAAGCATGTGGGACAAGTCGCCTATCAGTTAGCTCTACCCAGTCATTTGAAGCTACATCCTGTTTTTCATGTTTCATGCTTAAAGAAGGTGATTGGAACTAGGTGCCAAATTCAAACCAACCTTCCCAAGTTAGCTGAAGAAGGATCCATTTGGCTACAACTAGAAGCAGTTTTGGACCAGCCTGAGCATCGCCTGCGTCAGAGAACCATCAAGGAAGTGCTAGTCTAGTGGAAAGATACAACTCCAAAAGATGCCACTTGGGAACCAGCTACCATTCTGCAGTAGTTTCCACATCTCAAGCCTTGAGGACAAGGTTGTTTTTAAGGGGGTAGACATGTTAGGGTCCTAAACTGCACAAAGGTAGAGCAATATATTCGGATGTAATAAAGGTCAATATTAATAAGACCTTTCAATAAAATAGAATAAGGCAGATGTAAGAAGACCTAATAGAAGCTTCCGCTTCTAGAAGGATATTCCTCTAGATTCTTCTCTTGATAAACATATTTAGTATAAATAAGGATCGAGGGTATGAAAACCCTAGCTTGGAGATTATTGTAACAGAGCGCTGCTCGACTGGAGGTTTCCCCCTCGAAGAGGCCCGTGAACATTGATTTCTAAATCAAAGTGCTATATATGTTGTTGTTCTTATATCATTTCTGTGTTATTGTGGAGATTATGCTGGTTATATTATTGTTATTTTTCCATTTCTAGCATTTTATTTCTGTTCTACATACTTTTTATATCTGGTATATTACATGCATTCACATCATGCTAGTACGACTTAGAGGTGATGCAACTGATGAAATTGTTGATGTAGGATGATATCAAACGATATGATTGCAGTAGAGACTATGTGTCTCTGGAAAATAGTTGTATACTACTGTGGTGTATGTGTTCCATTGGTTGTAACTATGGGTCACTAGATAGTAGATGTGTGCTACTAGGAGTGGTTGTATACCACTGAACAATAGTTGTGTACTACTATGGATAGACACAATTGTGTTCTATTGGATGGCATTGTAGCAACAATGTGCTACTATCTTATTGCCATGGAGACCATCACTAGTGTTGGGGATGATTTCTAGCTAGATGGATAGTGATGATGGTGCTCATCATTTGATCTTTGTGATCATGAGATAACCTGCATGGATATGATGATGCTACCAACAAAATGGTCTGTTTGTGCTCAATACCATTAATGATAATACCTCCCTAGCTAGGAGGGAGTGTTGATGTTACGGTAGCTGCAAGAGGTATTAACCTCCATGTGTAACCTTTGACAAGACTAGAATATTCCAGGAAGCTAGATAAACCCTAAACGGTTGGATAATAACCCTAGAAGACAAGTCAACTCAAGAAAAAATCTAATATTAAGTTATTAGCCTCCAGGAAGAAAAGTTGGCCTAGTTAGGTGACTTGAAGCACTATAAATAGAGGGTGCTTGAGCTCATTTGGACTCACTGACTCTCACGACTTCATAAGGAATAGTGGTGCACATCACTGGAGGAGAGCTGCAGCTGTTGCAGTAGTGACTTGGTCTTTGGTTTATGGTTTGGAATTTTTGTTTGGTGCACTAGCTTTGGAGAGAGGTACACTACCTTGGTTGGCTATTGGTTCTAGTGCTTTCCTCTGGAATTATTCTATCTGTCAAGGTTAAGGTGCTCGGGGGTGGCCTTGTGCCTATGGTTGGGTGACAATATAGTGATATTGTCTACAGTGAAAACGAGCAAACCTATTATTTTAACAAAAAACTTAGTACAACACAATATTTGTTTGAAATCAAGGGCCAAAACCCTACCCAACTCATCATTATGTGGAATCAAAGGTTGTATCTCATTCAAGGAGTTTACCCATATGATATTGGAGGCTAGACCATGAATATTCTATTTTTTGAGGGTTGTATGGTTTATCCTTGTAGATATCAATTCTTTCGTGAAGGGAATTGAACACAATATCTTTGATCGTGGGTTATAAAGGTTAAAAAAAATGTAGCATTTGGAAGCAAAGACAAATTGGACTCCAATATTATGACTGTGAGATTGTAAGTATTATGTACCTCTCCTCAAGTGGACTCGCACCCTATGTTTTTTAACCTAGGCCCATAGGTACGTTTTCAAGAAAGAAAGAGGTTTTGGAGAGTTGTAATTCAACAATTTGAGTATTGGAAAATTGTTTTTTGTTTTTTATTTATTTATTTATTTTTATGTTGGATGATATATACAATTTTTGAGACAGATAAAAGAAGCATAATTTTTGGTATCATATTTAAAACACATATTTGCAGGGGTGTTATTATCTACAAGCATAAAATTTTTGCAAAGAATGCGATGGATCATTTGCTAAAGTCTGCTAGGAAGACATATATGATTCTTGCATGGTTTTGATAAAATCTTTATGATTTAGTGAGGAAAATATGAAGGTGATACATTGTGGCAATATGGAGATCAAATGTCCTCCTTGATTAGTTTTTTTTAATCAAAATGTTGACCATTATCTCAGATAGTTCCTTGTTGAAAGACCATGTCATTTCTATAGGACAATGATGAATTCACATGTGAAATTTTTTAAGAAAATTTGTGGTAAACACAGGTGCAGTAAAAGATGTTGTCCTCTTGCAAATCAAAGGAATATTAGTTACTGTTTCATACCTTAATTCATCCTCCAGTTCCTTGGAACACCCATTCCTCTATGTTTGTTTCATTGTTCCATTTATGAGCCATATGGTTATCTTGGTGCTCATAATTTCCATTTTGGAGATTTCCCTCTTTGTATTATTTCTGTTGCAAAAGAATGTGTGGGGTGTCATGTAATTCTGAAAAATGCGACTAAGTTTCCATGGAAAGTTTATTAGTAGTGGCTAGAATATCATATGGGAAGCTTTGTGGAGCTCCTTGGAAAGACTAGGGACCTTCAACATTTATTAATATACAACTCAAAATGTCATTTGCACTGTTGAAGTTTGAACAACATAAAGGATTGATTTATGACAGGAAAATATAATAGTGGCAGTGTAGAGAAATAAGATTGAATCAACCTGGCAGTACAATTGGGAAACTTGGGAGGATTTTTCATTTAGAAAATGGTATTTTCCTACTTCATTTGGCATGAGCACATTCCAATCCTCAGGCACAGGGGATATGTTGGGATGCTAATTTGACACCTTTTACACCATCATTTGGTCCCCTTCTTGACCTTTTTACCATACCCATGCACCCATTTACTATGCTTGATACCACGTTTACCCATACTTTTGATGTCAATGTGCCTAACAAGCTTAATATTGTTAATTTCCATATTTTACTTCATTTTTAATGATTTAGAGAGGATTTGGATTAATCTTACTGATGAAGGTTTTGAAATTTATGTTCTCGTACCTCCAACTGTTCTAGTACCCAAGTTTGTAGGTTTGCATATATGCGTGCACTCAGGTGGAAGATGGTCACATGGGTTTTAAATATCTAAACCCTAGCATGGTTTATGTCCTTGGTTCGCACCCAGGTCACACATAGAGGTCTCCAACTCATGATTTACAATTCAAACAACTTGGGCTAGGAAAAACCGAGTAATGGACTTTGAGCACGATTTCCATAGAAACGAAGAAGAATATGGAAAACCCATGACATGGGTTTTGTCCTGAACATCCCCATTTAGGTGTCTAACGAACGGTTTCTCCAAAACGTTCATGGATTGGGAGATACCTGTGGTTCTTAGTAAGGGTCCTTTGTTGTTGCGACTGTTGGAAAATTGCATCCCAAACAAAGCAACTAGCAAACAAAGGAACCAACTCAAGGCCATTCTTAGATAGTTTTGTGGTAAATGGATAAAATGTAATCATATGTTGAGTTGTTTTTCAACTAAGATCCACCAAAAACACACAAAGACAATATTTTGTAAATATGTCCATGATTGACAAACTAGACTTGGAGTAATTGGTTCCAATTCGCCCCCTGCCTCTTTGTATAAAATGTATGAGCAAAGTAGAGGGGAGGGGGATAGGATATTGAATGATGTCCTTTTGTAATAGTTGAGGTTTATTATTTCATTCATTAATGTAAGTGATAAGATGATACTTGAGATTAATTTTGTGGTGTAATTTCCCTTTTAGTTCTGTAGTTTCTTAGGTAGCGTGGCACTGGTTGGGAGGGCCCACCAAATCAGCCCACGTTACCCCTTATCCTATTGTTGTAACATATATTAGCAACAATTATTTAGATTATAATTTATTCCCTCTCATTTCATAGAGCAACATTTCTCATTCCTTAGTTTGACAATTGTTTCCATTGCTTATGTTTCAGTGCTTGTTTGTAGAAGACCATGGTTCATGAGCAAAATTTCTCTCTTGAATCCCTTGAACGCTTGTCTTTCAGAGTGGGTGAAAGATTGGGATTGACACCCTTGGAGAAGCCTTGATACAAATGGCCCATATTTCATATATTTCCTTTCTTTCTTTCATTTACCTTGGCTATTTGGTAGAAGTGAGATCACTTACTGAAGGGAAAGGATACACATTGCAATTCTTTGTGGTTGCATGAATTCTTTTCTAATTCATCATGAAATATTGCATCCCATAGTGAAGGGGATTTGTGTTGATACCCCGGTTAGAACCATATATCCTATATTTAATATTCTTTCCATAATTTATTAGTAGAATAGATTAGAGTAGGCTATGGTCCTGTATATACTTTTCCTGCATCTCACAAGCTTACGAGCCCCCGAGTTGATTATTTGGTGTCCAAAATTTATACATATAAATTCCCTACACTCACTAGAGAGTCTAGGTCCTAATTTACTATTACCTTGGCCAATCTAGCCAACCCAACCCAGTGAGACACTTTAGAATGGAGTATTACAAGCCTTTAAATAGGATTCATCACAAGTGAATACTATGGGTCTGTAAACCACCAATGGTAAACCCATCATTAAACTAATAAATGTTAATCCAATCCACTCTTGATCGAGTCAATATTAACTTGAAAAAAAAGAGAATCCTTTTCTTAAAGGCAAGAACTCTATTTATAAATTTATATTGAAGCTCGTGACCTTCCAATTATTTTATACTTCGATTATCCTAGACTCTTCAACTACCTTGGGATCTCAAGCCTTTTACAAATTTTGTCTTTACCCTCATGTTGACTATTCAAATCAGCTGTGAGGACATTATTCAATTGAAGTTTCTATAATTAAGGCGAGACACATGAATGAACATGCATTGACTCTTTGTATACTTGTGTCAAGCACATGCCTTGCAATTTGAACAATAAGTTCTCCTTGCTTTTTCATGCATCCAAGTCATGTTGTTTTTGGTGGGCACTTCTTTGTTGATTTGGTTTAGTCCTTGTAGAGTATGATCTTCTTGGGCTCAAAATCGTTCCATGGATGAAAATCATACATTCTTCTCATGAAATAAAGTGTTGGAAACTTCACTGTTCCTTGCATTGTTTTTCTCCATGTTTGAGAATTGATCTGAACTTCAGCTCCATCGTCCACTTGTCTTGGATATTTTCATTCCAATAACATTACTACACTCCAATCCTCTATGCTTCATTTCTATATCCTATTTCTACATACAAACATAACCTTTATTAAACAAGGACACAAAGTGAGAGTAAATAAGCTATAATACAATGGGGGAAATAAGTAATACTTAAGGTTGCCTAGACCAAGGAAAATCTGAATTTTTCACTTTAGATGCAACATTCAGAAATTTTATTGAAGTGAATCAAGTGTGAATGGTGGAAAAGTGTAGAGAAGACATTCATCTTTGTATTCCCTGCAATGACTTGCAAAAAATAATCTCTCATTCTATAAATGCAACAATGAAATTGACCTCTGAGAGTGACACAATATTTTCCAAGTTAACAAACCACTGATACATTATAGAATTTACACTAAGCAATGAAATTCAATGAAACAAAAGGATCCTGGAAACCAATGGCATCGTGCATCGACCCGAGGGAAGAATTTTTTTTCTTGCAAGCATACACACTTCTGGGAATTCATGGATTATATAAGAGGCTTGCATGCATCGAGAAATACTCACTCACAACCAATATAAGTTAAATATACATGTCCATGTAAGTGAAAAGCCACAAGATGATGGTGATGAGCTAACACAACACAATGCAATTCAATGAAGAAAAATTTCAAGGTTGGTGATGTTTTACCTCTTGAGGTCTATGATTTGGTGCTAGTGAGAAAATTGCTAGGTATGCTTAAGGAAACACCCCCCATTCTCCTTAGAAAATACAAATCATAGTTTAGAGATTGACTGGGATTGGACTACTGCTATTTATCATCTAGTGAGGGTGAAATTGTAGTTTAGAGGTTCACTAGCCTTGGAACAATGCAATTTGTCATTTAGTAGGTGCTTTTATTGATGAAAAATTTCATTGGCCTCCCTTTTATGTGATGTGTCATCTAGTTTTAGGATTCACTTGATAAAATAACTCACTGGCATTCCTTTTATGTGATTTGTCATCCAATGCTAGGATTTATAAGTAATAAAACCATCATCAATTGCAAATATACTTAGAAAGTTGCAATGGCAAGGCTCCCAAACATCCAAACTGTCAATATTGATAAGTGAATGCGCCCATTTTCATTATAAGAAGCAAATACATTGAGGTAGAAGCAATAATCTTCATCAAAAATCTCTAAGCAAAGCTAGTTTGCTAAGAAATATAATGAAAAACGCCTTAGCAAAAAATAATTCCATTCAATAAAAATGTCCACTTAGCTTTTTTTATTCATAAATGCGTAACTGCCACCCATGTACTTAGAACCATGTTTCATCTAAAGAAAAACATAGAGGACACCTAGACCTTTCCAATGTCTGGTTAGATTGTTGGAGATACTTCACACACACCTAAGAATTTTTTTTCCTAAGGTTTTCCCTATGTTTATTAGTCATTATTCAGTCTCCTATAGTTTAGGGAGAATATTCCTCTAGGAGAATATTCTCTTCAGTTCACACTTCAGTTTGATCAGTTGAGTGGAGTCTAGATGCCACATTGGGATAATCACCATGCAACATTGGGATCATTACCGACTAATGCGCATTGTTCTTGAGATTATCACCAAACTAGTGCATTAATCATGATTCCCTGATCTCCTCCTCAGTTCACTTTGTTTCAGTCAGTTAACTGAAGACTGAGAGACTAGTTAACTCAGACTAGGTGGCAGTTCGCTCTCGTAACTGCCTCAGAGACTAGACTAGGTGGAGATTTACTCTCATAACTGCTGGTGTGTGTCCAATTCACTCTAGAACACCACTATGGCGCATTGGATTCTCCTCTAGTGCGCATTGGTTGAGTTATACAAAGTATATCATGTGTAAATTATCATTCATTCATTTGGTTAATGAGAATTCTTCCATTCTTTCTCTCTTGTTTCTCTTTTCTCATATTTTCTCTGCAAACTGTGTATGTCATTTACTAGCTAGATATTTTCTATGCAGGTTCAACACATTTACATGATATTAGAGCTAACAGATTTCTAGGAAAAAGACACACCAGATTATTTTTGCAGGTACCGAAGATTGAAGACAACGGAAAAATTGAATTTACAAAAGAATTCATTCTTACACCATATAATTTCTTTGCATGGAAATAAAAGATGATAGTGCTTCTTCAAGGCAGAGGATTATATAGATTAACAAAGGACACAGAGACTGAACCCACATCAGCCATAGAAAAATCCAAGTATCTGAATCGAATGGACGAAGTGTTTGGAACTATTTGCAATATCATTTCTCCTGAACTCCTCTTTCACATATCATCCTGTAAAACTCCCAATGAAGCATGGACCACCATGGAAGGGATTTTTGGAAAAAAAGATGAGATGAGGGGACACATGATTGAGGTGTAATTTCTCACATTGGATCCAAAAACCTTTGATAATATCCAATATTTCTTTACCAAATATAAGGATTTGTTGTCACAACTCAAGGATTGCGGGGTTGATAAATATAAGGAGGAGAAAAAAATGGTTCTCACCATTCTCTCCAAACTTGGTCCATAATACTCAGTGTTTGTATCCACATTTCATTCATTTAGGCTTTCCTCTGGAGCCACCTGGAAGATACCCTCTCTTGAGGTATTTATTGAATCTCTGACACAAGAGCAGAAAAAGCTTATCAACATGGGAAAAATCAAAGGCCCAAAGGCGCATGCACTCATTGTGCATGATGGTAGAGATCATCAAAATCAGAAATCTAAAGACAAAGACAAAAGGAAAGCACATGCAAATCCAAAGAAGGAAGGGTACTCAAAACCCTTCAACGATGCCTCCGGATCCAAAGGTGGAAAGGGAAGAAAAGGGGAGAAATGCACTTACTACTATAAATGATTCCATCTAGAATCTGCATGTATACATAAATAGATAGATCATACTTCAAAAAACAAACCTTGGAGATCACATCCCTAAGGCTGCCAAGAAGAAGAATCCAAAAGATCAGAATCCCAAGAAAGGAAATTCCAGCCATACTTTGATTGCCATCAACTCCTCTCCCGATGCTTGGATCGTATATTCAAGTGCATCAAACCACATTGAAGCCACAAAAGAATTCTATTCTTCATTGGATGCATGAAAATGTCCTCCTATTATTATGGGGGACAACTCTCCAGTTGAGGTCACTGACAAAGGAAGAATTGAACTCAAAAATATAAGCTTCGAGAATGTAGTACATGTTCCCAGAATCTCCGTCAATATTCTCTCCATGTATTGGATGAAAAAATACAACACCAGAAAGAGAGTCATATTCACACTTGATGCAGTGGATATCTATGACATGCAAACCAATTCCAAGGTCACTACCGGTGAGGTAAATCATCAATCGAGACTCTACACATTTTATGAATTTATTGAACCAGATTTTGCATTATTGCTTACCCATGCTGATTAAAGTAGTAGGATATGGCATGAAAGGTTCAACCATTTAAATTTTAGATATATGCAAAAACTTAGCAAGCAAGGAATGGTTGATGGTCTACATGAAATCCACTTCTCCAAAGGAATTTTTGAGGGATGTGTTCTTGGAAAACACCCTCAAGAGAAATTCTACAAAGGAAAGACTTAGACAGATTCCTTTCCTTTAGATATGATCCATAGTGATATAATGGGCCCTTTTCTGCATCCATCAATTAGTAAATCAAGGTACATGCTCACTTTTGTTGATGATTTCTCACGCTTCACATGGATTTTATTTCTCAGGAAAAAATCAGAGGTCTTTCAACACCTCAGAGATTTTAAAGGCCTTGTTGAGAGAAAATCAAGAAAGAAAATCAAAGTCCTCCGAACATATAACGAGGGAGAGTATGTCAATCATGAGATACATAATATTTGTCATGAGTTCGATATTTAGTTGCATCACACAATTCCTTATACTCCGCAGCAAAACGGAGTTGCTGAGTGGAAAAATAGATCTCTAAAAGAGATGGCATCTTGCATGCTACATGCAAAGTCACTTCGACAGAGATTATGGGTCGAAGAACTTAATTGTGCAACCTACATCCAAAACAGATCTCCCCATAGATCTGTCAAGGATAAGACCCCCTACGAGGCTTGGAGTGACCTCAAAATGGAATTGACCCACTTCCGTATTCTCAGTTCACGTGCATGGGCTAGGATTCCGTCTGAGAAGAGGAAGGCACTTGATCCACAGATAACATAGTGTATATTTTTCATATACCCCGATGGTGTGAAGGATAATAGACTCATTGATATTTCCTAGGACTGACTCATCATTGAGCATAATTTCCAATTTGAAGAAAGTGTCTTGCATGTACCTCAACATCTGGATGTAGACACTTTTGTTCTTCCACCTATTAGAGATGATGAGAATGCACATGTCAACTCTTCTTTAGATGAGAGTTCTGATTCAGAGAATTAAGATGATCTAGATACATAGTCATTACAACCAGATGTAGAGTCAGTTCATGCAGATGCAGATGCAGAGCTAGAGACGAGGCCCAAGTGGGCCAAGACTACTCTTCAGGATGTAGGATATCTTGTTAGGGATCTACCTGATACTAGGAGGACTCGATCTAATTTCAAGGAGCCTCCTCTTTCACTCACTTCCACTAAACCAATGCCACCCAAGAATATTTTCTTGGTTCAATATTCAGATCTAGAGTCCTATGGCAAGGCTGCTGGAAATCCCTTTTGGGAATTGTAACACACCCCACCACCCACAGGCTGGGGTACGCTACCTTAAATCCCACCCTTGGAATTCTTTCTCTTGCCAATACCTTTTTAAATTAATAAGGACACATAAAATAAAATATCTAACGACGTGCATACCAATAACCATCAAGCATGCATATTCTAAAGATTCAATTAAACGATAAATAAATACACAATAGAATACATTCATATACAGATAAATAATACCATAACAAAGAGAAATTATCTTTATAAAATAAGACACCAACTGCATGTAGACCAAGGATGTTCCACCCAACCGTAGACACTACTGCTCCAAATCTCAACAACAATGTCACCCTCGAGCCAGGGCTATGAATCCATAAGGATGGTTCCAGAGTGTTACTTGGCTTCCTGAACCAGTTAGCACTCAATCTCTCACAGGGTTTCCCAACACTCACATCAATCTAAGTACCCAACTCTCTTCTACCTAGCTTGAATCACCCAAGAGAATGGACCTCCACCCTTCTCTGCCATGGAGTCCCTCATGAAGTCCTTCTCCTTCCAAGGCTCCAACACAACTGGTCCAAAATATCCATGCTGGAACTCTCAAGACTCACAACTATGAATAAAGCTAGACACAAGCCAACACATCTCAGACATGCAGGCCTCAAGTCATGGCTAGATTACACCAACGACCTCTACAGCCAATGATACCATGCCTGATCTTCAACAGTTCATTTCCTTTCCCCAAGCCAAGACACAGATGAGGAAGATGAACAAGTGACGAAAATGAATGGAGTGAGATCTCCACCCAAGGTGTGAAACAATGAACAATCAATGAATGAACGCGTGAGGGTAAGAATGGAATGAAATAAGAAGTGAAGGAGCGAATGAGTCAACTGCCAACCCCCCCAACATACCAGGGGAGGGTTTAACTATTTCGTGGGGAATCAATAACCTCCTGGCCTCCCCCAAGAAGCTCACGTAACTGATCCACTCCCTTAGACAAAAGGGTAATTAAAACAGGAAATAAACATTTATCCCCTCAAGCACCCTCTCTTGTGGAATCATATCCCTCTATAACTATAGTCCTTGTTTGTCTAGAAACCAACAATGTGTTTATTATTAATAATGATCAAAACATTACATTTCTTAGGCACACTAGCCTCTTTTAATTGTTTGGGCCCTCTGGACTCTCAACATTGTTACAATACATTATTTAAAATGGGGGTTCAAAACCCAAGGTGTTACATCCCCTCCCCCTTCTTGTGGCATTGTCCTTAGTGCATATACAAAATAGAGATCAAAATTTAAAAATTTATTCAAAAAGATGCAAGTACTCTGCTCGCATGGCATCTTCATTATCCCAGGTAGCCTCTTCAGGACCGTAGCAGGTCCACTGAACTTTTACCAGCTCTATAACTCGATTCTGGAGCATTTTGACCTTTCTATCTAATACCCACACTAGCTGAACTTGAAGGTATTCCTCTGTCTCTACCTGAATCAGATGCCAATCAATAACATGGTTAGGATCATGTACATATTTCTTTAGTAAAGAGACATGAAATACATTATGCACATTCATGGAAGCAGGCAATGCAAACATGTATGCAACTAGCCCTATTCTGTCCAATATTTCAAATGGACCACATAATCTTGTGCCAACTTTGTACAACTACCCAATTTCAAGGAGATTTTCTTGGGCTTCACTTTCAAAAGTACATGCTCGCCTACTTTAAATTCTCTAGCTGTCATATTCTTATCTGCATAAACTTTCTATCTATCTTGAGCTGCATTTAAATTCTGCTTGATCTTAACCATATGGTCTTCCATATCCTTGAGAAACTCTGGCCCAAGTACCACTCTATCTATTGGGTTGTCCTAGGTCGCTGGAGTATTTCATTTCCTACCATACAAGGCTTCAAATGGGCTCATTCTCAATGAATCTTGGTACCCATTATTATATGCAAACTCAACCAAGTGTAGGTAATCTTCCCACTTAGATGGCTTATCCATCACATACATTCTCAACATATCTTCAATTACTCGGTTGACCCTCTCTGTTTGTCCATCTGAATGGGGATGGTATGTTGTGATAAAGTTTAGATTTGTACCAAATCCTTTAAACAATCCCCGCCAGAAATTGGAGGTAAACTTTGTATCTCTATCCGAGACAATTGTCCTAGGTATCCATGCAACCTAGAAATCTCTCTCATGTAAATTTATGCAATATTAGCCATTGCATGGGTTGTTTTTATAGGAACAAAATGAGCATATTTTGTTAATTTGTCAACCACCACCATGATTGAATCATGTTTCCTTGTTGTCCTGGGTAATTTAGTTATGAAATCAATGGTTCTCATCTCCCATTTCTTCTCCGGGATTAGTAATGGCTGCAACAAACCCGATGGGTGGCTATGATCAGCCTTCACCTTCTGACATTCCATACATGAGTAATCGATCTTCCTTTATCTCATACTTCTTTATTTTCTGTTGTACATATCCTTGCTGTAAGCTTTCCTTTACTTGTAGGTAATGTTGATCTGTAACAAGATCATCTAAAATTATGCTCTTCAAGTATGACTAATGCATATTGACAACAATAGCATGCATGAGATGCACTCTTCTACTAAGTGCATCGGCAACTTTATTCTCCTTTCCTTTGATATGCTTGATATTGAGGTCATATTCACTTAAAAATTCCAGCCATCTTGTTTCCTGGTATTCAAGGTTGGTTGTTCAAAAAAATACATTAGGCCAATGTGGTATGCTCTTAATTCAAATATCTTCCCCATGAGATAATGCCTCCACATCCTCAAGGCGTGGACAATGGAAGCAAGCTCCAAGTCATGTGTGGCATAGTTCCTCTCATGATCCTTAATATTTTTGGACTCATAACCAATGCCATGTCCCTTTTTCATGGGGAATCCCCCAAGTCCTTCCTTACATGCATCTGTACATACCACAAAACTTTCATTTGGGTCAGAAATCTTTAACACATGTGCACTAGTAAGTAATTCCTTCAACAGATTAAAATTCTGTTCACACTTAGGTGTCCATTCAAATTTAGTTCCCTTCTTTTGCAATGAAGTGATGGGATGATAAATCTTAGAGAACCCTACTATGAACCTTCTGTAGTAACCAACTAATCCCATAAAAGATATGACTTCTGACACATTTGTGGGTGTTGGCCATCCTCTAATGGATTCAATCTTCTATGGATCTACTGCTATGCCCTGCTCTGAAATAATGTGTCCCAAGTAATGGATCTGCTTTTGATAAAAAGAACACTTACTCAGCTTGGCATACAACTGATGTTCTCTCAGCACTTGCAATACTAGTCTTAAGTGATGTTCATGCTCCTCTTCAGACTTAGAATAGATAAGTGTGTCATCCAAGAACACCGTGACAAACTTATCCAAATAATTTATGAATATGCCATTCATTAAGCACATAAAGACAACTGGTGCATTGGTCAGTCCAAATGGCACCACTACAAATTCATAATGCCCATACCTGGTCCTAAAGGCCATCTTATGAATGCCTTCTTCCTTGATCCTCACCTGATGGTATCCTGACCTCAGGTCAATCTTCAAAAATATCTTTTCTCCTCTTAGCTAATCAAAGAGGTCATCAATTCTAGGTAGAGGATATTTGTTCTTTATAGTATACTTGTTCAGTTGTCGAAAGTCAATACACAGCCTCAAGGTTCCATCCTTCTTTTTGACAAAAAGTACTGGTGGTCTCCAAGGTGAAACACTTGGACGTATGTAGCCTTTCTTAAACAATTCCTCCAACTGCATTTGTAATTATTTTAACTCTGGTGTGTTCATTTTGTAAGGTGTTTTTGACACCTGGGGAAACTCCATGCACTAAATCAATAGAGAAGTCTATCTCCCTTTTTGGTGGCAACCCTGGTATTTCTTGGAATACATCTTCAAATTCCTGTAGTACCGAGAAATATTCAAGGTTTGGCCCCTTTTTATTTTCTGGCTCTTCCACATGAGCTACATACAATTGAAATCCTTTTCTAAAACATCTCTTCATCTATAAGGTTGAAATCTCCCTTATAGAGATGGTTCTTGGAACTCCTTTCACAGTGCTCTGTTTTCCATCTCCATCAAGACATGTAAATGTATTGCTATGACAATCTAGGAAAACATGATGCTTGTCCAGCCAATCCATTCCAATTAGAATATCATAAGACCCCAAGGGTATTATATTTAGATCAACATTTGTATTCACACCATTAAGAATTATGGAACAACTTCTGACCATATCATGGATTATCCTTTTGGTTCCAATGGCTAGTTGAGACAAACTTGATTTTCCAAGCTTACTTTTATCCAAATGTAATCTATCCACTATTTTAGGATCAATGTAACTATTGGAACATTATCCTTTTTAAACTTAAGACTAAAGAGAACATTCTTTTATCTAAATGGTTATCATGGAGCCACCTTTCTATCAACAAATCAGTCTTTCTATGAAAGCTTATTTTGAATTTTTGGGAGTTGACAGTTCGTAAAATACAATGAGTCAATGTCAAATGTCTCCCCAAGTCACCGATTCCCAAATTCACGAAAGTGTTAAAAGCTAGTTCCATGTTATTAAAGATTTAAAAAAAGGGTTTAAATAAATCCCATCACGATTTCGTGATTCAGGATTCTCACATGCTATAAACTTCGATTTCGCGATATCCAAAACCCCGAAATCTTACTGTCTAATCATGCTTAATTAGGAGCTAAAAAATGATTGACAGTTAATAAATCCCATCGCTATTTCACGATTCGGAATTTCTTTTGTCAAAAGTTATCAAAGTCTCTATACTCCTTTTCCCGAAAAGTAAAGACTAATCCCCGATTGCGATTAATTAAAAGGTTAAGGCAAGTGGTTAGTGACTAAACAAACTCCATCGTGATTTCATGATTTGGGATTTCTTGTGTTATACCTCTTGGGGACATGATGCTCGAAACTCCGAAGCACGAAATCCCGAAAGAATTAAGCGCTTAAACACAGGTTAACCTAACTTTAAAGCATGATTAATGATAATTAAATAGATTTTCGTGTTTCCCTATTCAGGAGTTTTCAATGACATTCTTTTCGAACTCCCAATTTTGAATTTCCAATAGGTGGAAGTCTCTATAACAGATCAATGAATATATTTTGAACAAAGAGTGCATATATCCAAGAGTACCATCTCCATTAAAGCATTTAATTCTTATCGCTTGCATCGGTACGATAAATTTAAAATGAGTTAAAAGTAAATAAAGGTCTGTTATTTTGTATTTCATTCTTACTATCAGATTAAGAGCGAGTTAAATTAAGAAAAGCTCACGCATTTCTTCTCTACAACAATTTTTTTAGCACAGACACCATAACACCCAGAAAAGCGCCTAAGAAGATTGAAGAGGCAGGTGGAAGGTCAAATCCGGATGGAGATGTGGCATCAAACACTACGCCACATGCTGTGGATTCAGTCAAATCCTAGAGGCAGATTTTTGAAACCTTAGATTATGAGATTTCGAATTGCCCCGAATATTTCAAAGATGAAAGGACTGAAAATAAACTAAGAGACTTAGCAGATTCCGAGCTCCACAAAGTAGCCATGCGACCGAGACTCATGCCGTATAATGACATGTTATGATGGGATTTAGAGAAAATCGATGTTCTGACAAGGAGCATTCAAAACAACCAAGGGGTCATCGTCGGCTCATTCAGACCTGAGCACATCCAAGTAATGTACAAACTACCCCCTACTTCTAAATAAATTTATAATGTTGAATTCATAGCAGAATTTCAAAGAAAGGAGTGTACAAAATTCGATCAAACATATCCAAATATAATCAAAGACTGGTGGGGAATTCCAACAAGGTTTAGAGCCGATACCCATGGAAGCTATGACATAGCTTCATTAAATGAATACATAGTTTATACAACCCTAAATCTATGTAGACTCTTTGGGAGGAAGAGCCCTACCCATTTTCCAGCAGGATGGGTGCCACTTATACATGAAGTAGCTGAGGGTTACAGTTTTAACTGGGGAAATTTTTTATCTGAAAATCTAGCAAGTGAGGTTGCAGCGTAGAAAACAACTAAGTCAAAAGGCCAACCTCCATATTTTTACATGTCCACCTATATTATGGATGTGATTTGTTTCATGACCCCATTCCCTTTGATGAGCTGGAGCTGGAATCTAGCTTGTGAGGAACCCATTCATGTTTATCATTCTAAGCTATGGGAGGAGAATGTTAAAGACTACTTTTATGAAATCTGTCACTACGTGGTGATACCTTTGCACCAAATTTTGTATGGTTATGCACCCCATCGTATTTCAGATTCAATCATGGGAAACCTCAAGGAGATTGCAGATTGGTTTATAGAAGAGGGTTTCTCTTATGTCAGGGTTTTTGGGTGCTCAATTCCTCCTCACGCACTTCTGAAATTCCTCCCCGATAGACTGGTGTGCAGGGAGGTGGCCTACCAAATAGTAATAGGTGGCAACGATACTAAATTGAAATCATCTCAGAAGAAGTTCTGGCCACTTTTTCCTATACATATTGGGAAGTGTTCACTGCTTAACTTTGGTCATTCCAAGGTTGAAGTTGCAGCATTGGATGATATCAAATTAGTAGACCTTGAACACAGAAAGCATGACCCTTATCAGGTAGTAGGAAACCATCTTACTCACTGTAACATGAAAATGTATGAACATGAAGTGTCCCCCTATGATGACATGTTCAAGGGAGCCAGAACCTATGAAGAAATACTAGACAAAGTTCAGGCATTATCATCGGACCTCCAGACTAGATTTTTGACTTTCCAAAAGCACAGGCGAAGTAGTTTGCCGAAGGTACTACAAGGAGAATCAACCATCTCTTCTCCAGCCCAAGGAAGTACTCCCCTAGGTTTTGGATCAGAGGCTCGTGATAAAGGGACTGCAGAAGAAAGCACAGAGAAGACTGAAGCATCTTCACAAAAATCAGAAGCTTCACAATCAAAGAATCTAGGGTCTGAAACAAGTGCCAAAACCGAGACCCCTTCAAAGTCGAGTCAAACGGTCCCCCCTTTATCATCAATTATTCCTACTGATGTCCCTAAAACAACAAGAGAAAATCAATTTACAGAGTTGGGTAGCCCTATTACATCATTGACTCCTTTACAATCAACTTTTGGGACTCCTCACCTGGAAGTCATATATGCAAGCGACCTCACTCCCATCTCTAGAGAAGATATACCTTCCTCTGATTACTTTTTCAGTAAAAAGATGAAATCCATAGTGAAATAGGAAATGCATCTAAGAGAAGTCACAATGGTGAATAAACACAGAGTGCTCGTAGATGGGCAGAACCTAGAAGAAGAGGACTTCACCACAGAAGTAGCAGGCTCTATGGGATCTTTGGCGACGACCAATTTGTTTTCAGTTGACTCCCTTAGAGAAAAGATGAAACAAAAAAATCAAATGATAGCTCAGTTGTAGGACCAAGTAAATCATACAGAGAATAATATTTTAGAGGAGGTAAATCAAAGGGTTGAACACACCCGAACTGTGGACAAAGAGGAAATGAAATTGTTGAAGTCTAGTTTGGATGAAGCAAACAAGCAGATGCAAGTGAGTC
This sequence comes from Picea sitchensis, assembly GCA_010110895.2. NCBI lineage: Eukaryota > Viridiplantae > Streptophyta > Pinopsida > Pinales > Pinaceae > Picea > Picea sitchensis. Next base: position 38,435 of record SNQJ01S0066056.1, read on the forward strand.
AGGTACAAGTTATTCGACATGAAGAGTTAGTGAGATGGCTACAAGCTGAGTTGAAGTCTATTGAAGGACAAGTTGTGAATATAACATCATTTCAAGCCCAAGTACTAGAGGTACATGAGAAACTACAAGCAAAACAACATGACATGTTTTCCAAAATAGAAATCATCCAAAATTACTTCTTAGAAATAAGCCACTCACTAGATAGCATTGTTTTAAAGGAAAAATAGGCCACAACAACTCGTGTTTCTTTTCAAAAGGCAATAGTGTTTTCAGCCAGAGAGGAAGCACCAACGGTCCCTAAGATGACTTTAGAAGAACAGATCAGGGGAGACGTCATGTTAAAAATATGGGAGAGCAATATTTTTGAAAGCAGGAAAATGGCAAGAGAAGTCAAGAAAGAATGTGAATAATTGTTTGATCAGCTAGATACAAAAACATTGGGCATTGGTAAAAGTGATTGTCCTGGGCTATTAAGACATATAAACATTGTAAGGCATCAACTGCATATCAAGGAGAGTTGGAGTGAAGCCCAGCTCAAGATTTCACAATTGAAACAAATCGACATCACCCAAATAGATAAGTGGTTAATAAAGCCGAATTTTTAGTTGCAGTCGACAAAGTTTGCCAAGGGAAAGATTGAAGACAAGCTGCCCCAAATTCAGAGGAAATTATATATGTTTGAAGCAAAGAATACATCAAAACCTTCTGAAATTATGATGCAGTTTGTAGACAGGTGTGTCATATGCTCGTGACCGAGTGAAGGAAACGTTTCAAAGAAATGTTGAAGTAACTCATTTGTGCTCGGTCTTGTACAATTGGCCAAAAGTAAAAAGTAACCAAGCAAAACGGTTCGAATTTCATATTCTGTAACCATAGCACCTAGGAGATTAGGGTGAAACCAACCATCTAGGGTTGATGATGTTCTTTGTATAAATACATTTTTGAAAGATACACTAAAGGCTACCTTTTCTTTTGGCTGATTGTAGCAGAAAGTTTCTTCATTTTTCCAAAATTAATACAAATGCAAGTCAGAGATTCCAGAACCCATCAAGTTTGAGTTATGTGCTCCTTTGTTATTTCATATCTAACTTCATTTTTCATGTATTTTTGATGAATGCATAGCTGCAATTTAGTACAACTTCTACTGTGGTGATTGAATTTTTTTAGTGATCTAATCATTTACATTTTTTCCTCTGTATAGGTTATCAACACTTGCAAGACCTGTGAATGATTTAGACTATTATATCTGATGCTTCAATAAAGTTTTTCCTTATCTTTTTCTTCCTCTGTCATAGTGTGAGATTCTTCCATGATCGAAGCCTCACATTTTTCCACAACATTATGTTTTCTCCCATTCCATGCATGGTTTTCATTTTAACTCAAATACGAGAAATGACCTTTGATTTTGATACACTATTAATTCAAGATTCGAAATTTTTTCCCATGCAATCTAAAAGGAAGCAGCCAGTCCTTAAAAATTTCTTCCTCCATGACTGTACCAGTTATGAGACATCCCAACATTGAACCCAATATCACAGATCAAACCATCATTTCCTTAAATCTTTTCAATACCATCTTAAAAACCACCACCACCCGGGTTGAACTTGAACGCTCATGGGCAACCATTGAGAAGGACATCAGTGTCCAGGAACAATTATATGCTAGACAAAGACAACTTAGGAATCAACCATAGCCACTTTCCCTTAAGAGTGGTCCTTATTTTCTTTTTATCATAGACCCTCTTATTTTTTGGATGTCTAGAATTTATACTCGTGAGCCTTGAGTACAAACTATGGAACAACATCTTTCTGGCACTATTGCCAGGGACGGAGAGACGAAATTATTTTCCCTGGGAAAACGACATTTATAAGTTTCCCTCTTTGGTAGTGAGAAAAAAGTGAACACCTTTTAAAGGCTCAGTTATTCTTCACTTGGGGACTCCACGTTCAAGTAAGATGGCATCCAGTCGAAAGAACACCAGAAACAAAACCCAGATGCTAAGCAGACCAAGCCTATTTCCGATCGTGAAAAAATACTAAAAACAAGAGGTTTCATTAAGAAAACTACTATGGCCTATTAGCCTAAATACACACAACCTAAAGCTAAGATTCATTTTGAAACATTAGCTTCGCAAAAAATTTCCACCCAAACCCTATCTGGAGAAACGTTGGCCAAGGTAGTTGAAGCCGAGATCACACACCCAAATTTAGTGTTCCTAGAAACCAAATATGAATCTCATCCGACTACCTCCTGCGCAAGCGAAGGTGAGAAGCGCTCAGTAAAACTCGCGTCGATTGATATCCCACCAACCCTTTGGTTAGATTTCCCAACCTCACAAAGTCTCGAGAGTATACCACATACTCATATTCCATGCCTGTGGGTTCTCCCATTTACATTTCTTGCAATTCGGAGGAACCAAGTCCTCGTATCTTGTTCCCCCCTCTTTTGATTTTTTCGTCTCCCGAAGAAGCTAAGGGATCGTTGTACATCTTCCAAAACCCTCTTTATAATATATCAGTTAAATCCTCTAGGATATCTATGGCTTCTGCAGGAGGAGGAGGGGGCGGCCAAGGGCAACCCCCACCTCCCGGGATTTTCACCAAAGTAGCTGCTAGATATGCCCCTTTGGTCCTCCCAGTACCCCTTCATGATTTACCCGAGAACTATATGAAAAACCTGCCTAAGTTTACCAGGGAAGGATAACTAACTGCAGCTGAACATATCAACTTCTTCGACCAATTCGCAGATATCCTCGGTCTCGAACACGAAGACGTGTATTCACAATTATTTGTACAAACTTTCGAACGGCAGGTGAGAACTTGGTTTCGAGGTTTGCCCGCAGGTTCGATATTATCTTATGACGCATTAGAAAACTCTTTTTTCAGACAATGGGGGGAGAGAAAGGACCACTTATACTATTTAACTGAGTTTGGGGCATTAAGGAAGAAAAATTATGAAATGATTATTGAATTTATCCAGATATTTGATAAATTATATAACAAGATCCAATCGAAGTTAAACCTTCTCTGCCCGCAGCAAAGGTAACCTTTGCAGGAGATTTCGATCCCGATTTCACACTTTTATTGAGAGAAAGGAGAGCATCCGACCTTACCCAAATGCAAGATGATGTCATAGAGATTGAGTCAAACATGATGGCTTCTGGTAAATTAAAAACAAAAATAGAAATGGGAAACAGAGATACCAAACGTTTTAGAGAACAAGCGGGACCCTCAAGATCTGGGAGCTCCTCAGATGATAAAATGGAGGATATGGCTAGGATTATAAAAGAGATATCAAATAAAATTTCAAGGATGGAGCTAGATCAATCCAAAGCAGATCAATTTGTTAAGAGAGATTTCATAAGAAACCCCAATCCTCAGATACAACAAAGGCAGGTTAAGAATGAAGATCAAAAGGTTCAAAACCCTTTAAAAAATGAAAATTTTATAGGAGGAAATGACATACAAGAGTTTGAGGATTTGGAAGAAGATATGAATAATATCAATGACGATGGTTACCAACTTCATTTAACCAGACAAGACTACGAGGAGTTTTTAGAAACGAGACATTAGTCTGATAAGGACAGAAACATAAATAATAGAGAAGATCCTGCTTGCCAAGGAATCGTTGATACCATAATGGTCGAACTCCAAAACAAGTATAATATGAGGTCAAAACAAAAAAAACATACGCGACTAATGAGGTCTAAAACAAAAAAAAACATAACAGCTACCCAACCAAAGAAAATCCTGCTGAGAGGTGAAGCATTTGAACCAACCCCAAAGGAAGCTGAAAAACAGAGCACCAAAAAAGAGGAAGTTAACCCACAAGGTGCCAAAACTAAGATAGTCGAAACACATATGGAAGGAACAAAAACAACTGAAAACAAAACAATACAAACAAATAAAACAAAAAAGAAAGAGACTGAAGTACCGAGTAGAGAAACTGAGAAAATCATAGGAGGTTTCAGCCTAGAGAATGAGATTAACAAAATCAAAATACCAATACCTCTGGTTGAACTTGCAAAGAATTCCTTTTACCGAAAACAAATCACCAAAATGCTAAATTTTCTAGATATGGGGAATCAAGATGATGTCATAAATTTGTAAGATGATAAGCCTAATGTAATTTTTGGTTTGCATTTTGAAGGGGCCAGAGATACCATTGCTCCTTTCTACATTACGCTAAACGTGCATGATCATTTTCTACATAACTGCATGCTGGATTCTGGAGCCTCGCATAATGTGATGCCCAAGGCTATTATAGACAGACTTGGCCTCAAAATTACTAGGCCATACAAAGACCTGTATTTATTTGATTCAAGAAAGGTCAAATGTGTGGGCATGATCAAAGACTTGGTAGTAAATCTTGCACAGATCCCAGTAAAAAGTGTTATGATGGATGTGGTCATTGTTGATATACCCCCAAAGTATGGTATGTTATTATCCAAGTCTTGGGGTGCTAAGCTTGGAGGATCCCTTCAGTTGGACATGACATACGCCACAATTCCTATTTTCGGAGGACAGTTCACCCGATTGTACTGGGAAACACAACTGGCGTACACGGTAAGTGATCCACATAACCCTAGAAATTACCTTGTTTATGTCGCTGATCAAGATCTTGGAAATTGTATTTTATGAATTGATGATGATATAGATGAATGTGTTGAAGGTGTCACAGAAGGAAGTATAAAAGAAAATATATATAACACTGGAATTTGGAAAATGTTTTTCGATGGTGCTTCGTCATGTCAGGGAGAAGACACAGGTGTACTCTTTGTAGCGTTTGGAGATGATTTTGTCATTCCTTTCTCTTACAAACTACAGTGGGACATAGACTACACAAATAATGTATGCGAGTACGAAGCCCTAGTTTTGGGATTAGAGGCCGCCAGAAAATTAAACATAAAGAACTTGGAAGTCTACGGAGATATCAAATTAATTGTGAAACAAGTAAATCAATAGTGTCAGGCCAAAAATCCTAGATGGAGATCTTATAGAAACTGCGTCTGGGATTTGATGGATTTTTTTTTCTTGTCAGTTAATGTCCATTACATCCCCCGTACAGAAAATCTGCAAGCTGATTTGTTAGCCAAAGCAACCTCAACTTTTGCACCTCCTACAACTTTAAAGCTTAAGTATCACATAGAGCTGAGGCACAGACCCTCCATACAGAACAACATACAACACTGGTAGGTATTTGAAGATGATGAAAAGATAAAAAAATTCCTTGAAATGGTGGAAGACTTTGCTGAAACAGACATCGACCAAGAAAACCAAAACAATCATACTTGGATTATGTAAGAAGGAGAAGATATTCAAGCATTCCAAGATAAGATCGCAAATCATCGCATGTTAGTACTAAAAAATAATCAAATCCCTAAAGGTCTAATTCCCCTCGAAAGATTATTCAACCATAACGATATGCCTTTGAAATCTACATTGCAGCCTCAGGCAGAGGAAGTCGAAGATTGTGATATAGGCACTAAAGAGGAACCTAGAATGGTAAAAATATCAAAGTACGTTCCTCCTGAGATGAAAGGTAAATATACAGACTTACTCGGGCGATATAAAGACGTTTTTGCGTGGTCCTATGATGAGCTGAGAACCTATGACACCACTATGATCAAACACACGATTCCTTTAAAGCCAGGTGTTAAACCTTTTAGAAAAAATCTCAGGAAAATCAATCCTATATTATTGCCCGTGGTCGAAAAGGAAGTGAAAAAACTCCTAGATGCCAAGATAATTGTACCACTCAGGTACTCTGAGTGGGTAGCCAACCTGGTCCCGGTCAGGAAGAAAAGAAGAGAAATCAGACTGTGTGTGGACTTTAGAAACTTAAATAAATCATCTCTTAAAGACAATTATCCGCTACCCAAAATGGACCATGTCTTAGGAAAAGTAGTTTGAGAAAATAGAATGTCCATGATCAATGGCTTTTCGGGTTACAATCAGATCGCTGCCAACGAAGATGATAAAGAAAAAACAACCTTCACCACCCCTTGGGGTACATGAAAAAATGCCATTTGGTTTAATGAATGCAGGTGCTACCTTCCAACGGGCTATGGATATCGCCTTTGTCGGTGAAAGAGATAAATTCGTGGTTATTTATCTGGATGATATGACTGTTTTTTCTAAATTTGATGAAGATCATCTGATACATCTCAAGCAAACGCTCGAGAAATGTCACAAATTCAGTTTGTCTTTCAATCCCAAAAAGTCTCACTTTGCAATGGAAGAAGGTAGTCTCTTGGGCCATATTGTATCTTGAGACATAATTAAAATCGATCCTAAAAGGGTCAAAACTATAGACACTATAAACATTCCTAGAAACGTAAAATAAATTCAGTTGTTTTTAGGAAAAGTAAATTTTTTCAAGAGATTTATCCCGAACTTTGCTGAAATTGTGAAATTGATTACAGATATGTTCAAGAAGAACAATGAAGTTAAGAGGATAGTCGAATCTAAAGCATCGTTTGCTCACATCAAGAAAATTACAGGTGAAGCACCTATACTGACAATCCCTGATTATCTCAAGGAATTTTTTATCTTCTCGTTTGCATCCGAGAACACAATCACAGCAGTACTTCTACAAAAGAATGAAGAAGGTTTCGAGAAACCCATAGCATTATTCAGTAAGAGCCTCAGAGACGCAGAATTGAAATATGATATAATGGAAAAGCAGACATACACTATGGTGAAAGCACTAAAGGCTTTCAGAACTTATGTGTTACACTCCAAGATAATTGCATATGTATCTACCAGTTCCATCAAAGACATATTGGTTCAACCTGATAGCAACGGGAAGAGGGGTCGATGGATTTCTAAGATTCAAGAATTTGATTTAGAGGTGAAACCGATGAAGCTCGTAAAGGGACAAGGTTTGGCTAAGTTATTAGTTGAATCTAATTTCAGAGTGCTCGAAATAAATAACCTGCAAGAATATGAAGGATATGTGGACATAGATGAACTCGAAGACCAAATAGATGCAACCAGGATCAAAGAGAATTTTGCCTCATCGGGTTGGTATAAAGACATAGTATCTTACCTTCTGAACCTGGAATGCCCAAGTGATTTATCTCCATCTAAGGCCAGGACACTGAAATTGCATGCGGTAAAGTACTGTATATCCGAAATCCAATTATATTGGAAAGACCCTCTAGGCTTTCTACTGGTTTGTCTAGTAGAATCAGAAACAGAAAGGGTAATAAATGAATTTCACGAAGGAGTATGCAGAGGACATCATGTGTGGAGAGAAAAAACTTATAAAATCCTGAGGGTAGGATATTACTGGCCTAAACTATTCTCAGATGTCAATGCCAAAGTCAAATATTGTAACTCTTGCCAATTATTCGCAGGCAAGCAGAAACTTCCAGCGCTACCCTTGGTCCCGATTAAAACGAAAGCCCCATTTCAACAATGGGGGTTGGATTTTATAGGTGAAATTAATCCACATTCCATTGATCAACACAAATGGATCCTAACTGCTACAAACTATTTCACAAAATGGGTAGAGGCCATTCCAACTAGAAAAGTGACAGATTCGATAGTAATAGACTTCCTAGAAGAAAACATACTATCTAGATTTGGTTGTCCCCGAAAAATAGTTATAGATAATTCCCAGGCATTCAAATCTATGGCAATGGTTAGATTTTGCAAAAAATATAATATTATACTGGGTCATTCTATGACATACTACCCCCAAGGCAATGGACTAGCTGAGTCATCAAACAAAATCTTAATTACCATAATTAAGAAAGTGTTGAACAAAAACAAAAAATCCTGGCATGTGAATCTGAAATACGCCTTGTGGGAAAATCGGATAGGCACCAAGAAATCGATCGGTGCTTCTCCATTTCAAATGGTATACGGTACTGATGTAGTGTTATCCATTAATCTGGTCCTACCTATGATGAAACTTTGGCAAGATGAGAAAGAAGAACCAAATAACGTCACAAGAAGAATAAATCAGTTGATCGAAGTTCAGCAAAACATAATTGAGGTGGATGAAAGGCTGCAGAAATATCAAGATAACATGAAAGCACTGTTTGATCATAAGGCTAAAGACAGGGAATTCCTCCCTAGTGATTTGGTTTTGAAATGGGATGCTAGGAGGGAAGACTCATCAAAACATGGCAAATTTGATCATATTTGGTATGGACCATTCAAAGTCTCATCTTACAAAGGGAAGAACTCATTTTTGTTAGAAAATTTGGACGGTAAAATCCTCAACACCCCTATCAACGGGCGTTATCTGAAGCACTATATGCAATAAATGATTTCCAAATTTCCACTGTATATATTGGTTTGTGTTTTCTGTTTTAATAGCTTTTCGGTAAGTTTTACTTTCACCGCAAATAAAGCAGGTTAGTGATATCCTAGAAATAGAGATATGAAATATTCAACACATTGAATTCCATAAATTTTAGAATCATGACGCCCTTCATGTTGTTTTCTTGCAGGATTCCGGTCTACAGCCCAAACATCAAAGAAGAAAATGGATGGTCGTATATCGGAAAATTGATTCCCTCGAAACAGGTGATCAAAAATAAGTTACTAAGATGAGAACGAAATGGTAAGTCAAAGGTATGAATTCTTGAAATTCTAGATTTCAAATGAATATCACCTAGGTAAAACAACAATATCATGAGTACGCACATATTCGCGCGAGGTATCATCAAAATAACGTAGTTTTCTATGGACCATAAATTCCTCTGGACAAGAAAAATATAAGTAAATGAACAAGAGAAGTAAGTGACCTCAAAGAAAGGGTTCCATGAGTCAGAATTGCATTACCACAACTATATTTATGAATTTCAAATCCTTCTCTGTCATCCCGTTCCGGTCCATAATTTTTTCTCCTTGACCCCAGATGCCTTCCCATGATCTCCATAGAGGAAAGATAAGTTACACTTTATCTCTGAAAGATAACAAACAAATCTTTAGAAGAAAGGAAATTCATTATGACCCCTCAAATGCTTACTGAACTAAGGTATGCATAGGTTAATCCTAACTCTCTTAGTTCTTTTCACAGGTTCTAGGATTTTAGTCTTGCTCAAAAGAAGGTTCCTGGAAATAAATTTCTCCCATAAGTTTTCCTGCGGACTAAGATGTTTTGAAGGTCAAAAGAAACTGATCCAGAGTAATCAAAGTGAGTTGAGAGACCTCTGTTGAAAAAATATACATGGATATCATCCCTGGTATACCTTATACTAATTGATTGCCCCCACTTCATGTCAAGAAAAAAATATAAGACGGATGGTGAAAAGAAATTCAAAAACTGATTTCCCCCATCTAGTCCAAAAGAAAGAGATGATGAAAGGAAATTCATGAAATGATTGCCCTCATCTCAACATTCAAATGCAATGTTACAATTTGAAGTGGTGAAAGGAAATTCAATAAAGGGAATCAGATAACTTCACCGAGGTACTGCACAGGCTAGCTGGCAGTGAAGCAATGTCTAAGATATCTGTAAGGTTGTTATACATGAAATATGTCATGCTCTGGTAATTAGTTTTCTTTGAAACCAGATCTACATCCCTAGTTTGTGCAGGACTCCCTGATTAAAAGCATTAAAATTACTTCATCTTGAGGCAAGCAAGATCAACTGAAACTATGAAAATTCCTGAGGTTGTTTGGATTATCCTGAGCAGACCGAAAGTCGGTATCAGGGCAGAGGAAGTCAAATGGCCTAAAATTAAGATGAGAAAGCGGTTAAGTTTCGAAAGTTTTCAGAGATAAGGATGAATCCCCCCCTTTTCCCCTGCACCCTCCTTATGAACAAGTTTCGCAGAAACAAACTAATGACTCCATTTACCCAATAAAGGCACGTGGTCTACTGTTCTTCTCGTCCCGCAAGGAGGCGAGATCCCTAGATGGAGCCTATGTTGGAACATTATCCTTTTTAAAATTAAGACTAAAGAGAACATTATTTTATCTAAATAGTTATCATGGAGCTGCCTTTCTATCAACAAATCACTCTTTCTATGAAAGCTTATTTTGAATTTTCGGGAGTCGGTAGTTCGTAAAATACAATGAGTCAATGTCAAATGCCTCCCCAAGTCACTGATTCCCGAATTCACGAAAGTGTTAAAATCTAGTGCCACGTTATTAAAGATTTAAAAAAAGGGTTTAAATAAATCCCATCTCGATTTCACGATTCGGGATTTTCACATGCTGTAAACTTCGATTTCACAATATCCAAAACCCTGAAAGCTTACGGTCTAATCACACTTAATTAGGAGATAAAAAATGATTGACAGTTAATAAATCCCAATGCAATTTTGCGATTCGGGATTTCTTTCATCAAAAGTTATCAAAGTCCCGATACTCCTTTTCTTGAAAAGTAAAGACTAATCCCTGATTGCGATTAATTAAAAGGTTAAGACAAGTGGTTAGTGCCTAAACAAACTCCATCGCGATTTCACGATTCAGTATTTCTTGTGTTATACCTCTTGGGGACATGATGTTAGAAACTCCGAAGCACTAAATCCTGAAAGAATTAAGTGCTTAAACACAGGTTAACCTAAATTTAAAGCGGGATCAATGATAATTAAATAGGTTTTTGCGTTTCGCTATTCGAGAGTTTTCAATGACATTCTTTTCGAACTCCCAGTTTCGAATCGCCGATAGGTGGTAGTCTCTATAACGAATCAATGAAGATATTTTGAACATAGAGTGCATATCTCCAGGCATACCATCTCCATTAAAGCATTTAATTCTTATCGCCTGCATCGGTATGATAAAATTAAGATGAGTTAAAGGTAAATAAAGGTTTGTTATTTCGTATTTCATTCTTACTATCAGATTAGGAGCGAGTTATATTCAGAAAATATCACGCATTTCTTCTCTGCAAATTTGTTTTTAGTACAGACACCATGGCACCCAGAAAAACACCTAAGAAGAGTGAAGAGGCAGGTGGAAGCTCAAATCCAGATGGAGATGTGGTATCAGAGACTATTCCACATGCTGTGGATTCAGTCAAATCCTGGAGGCAGATTTTTGAAACCTTAGATTATGAGATTAAGAATTTCCCCTGAATATTTCGGAGATGAAAGGAATGAAAATAAACTCAGAGACATAGCAGATTCTGAGCTCCACAAAGTAGCCATGCGACCGAGACTCATGCCGTATAATGACATGGGATGATGGGCTTTAGAGAAAATCAATGTTCCGACAAGGAGCATTCAAAACAACCAAGGGGTCATCGTCGGTTCGTTTAGACCTGAGCACATCCAAGTAATGTAAAAACTACCCCCTACTTCTAAATACATTTATAATGCTGAATTCATAGAATAATTTCAAAGAAAGGAGTGTACAAAATTCGATCAAACATATCCAAATATAATCAAAGACTGGTGGGGAATTCCAACAAGGTTTAGAGCCGATACCCATGGTAGCTATGCCATAGCTTCGTTAAACAAATTCATAGTTTATATAGACTTGATGCTATGTATACTCTTTGGGAGGAAGAGCCCTAGCCATTTTCCGGCAGGATGGGTGCCACTTATACACGAAGTAACCGAGGGTTACAGTTTTAACTGGGGATTTTTTTTATCCAACAATCTAGTGAGTGAGGTTGCAGAGTACCAAACAACTAAGTCAAAAGGCCAACCTGCATATTTTTACATGTCCTCCTATATTATGGATGTGGTTTGTGTCATGACCCCATTCCCTTTGACGAGCTGGAGATGGAATCCAGCTTGTGAGGAACCCAATCATGTTTATCATTCTAAGCTATGGGAGGAGAATGTTAAAGACTGCTTTTATGAAATCTGTCACTACGTGGTGATACCTTTGCACCAAATTTTGTATCGTTATGCACCCCCACGTATTTTAGAGTCAATCATGGGAAACCTCAATGTGATTGCAGATTGGTTTATAGAAGAGGGTTTCTCTTATGTCAGGGTTTTCAGGTGCTCAATTCCTCCTCACACACTTCTGAAATTCCTCCCCGACAGATTGGTGTGCATGGAGGTGGCCTACCAAATAGTAATAGGTGGAATTGATACTGAATTGAAAGCATCTCAGAAGAAGTTTTGGCTGCTTTTTCCTATACAGATTGGGAAGTGTTCATTGCTTAACTTTGGTCATTCTAAGGTTGAAGCTGCAGCATTGGATGACATCAAATTAGTAGAACTTGAACATAGAAAGAATGACCCTTATCAAGTAGTAGGAAATCATCTTACTCCATGAAAATGTATGAACATGAAGTGTCCCCCTATGAAGACATGTTCAAGGGAGCCAGAACCTATGCAGAAATACTAGACAGAGTTTCGACATTATCACCGGACCTCCAGACTATCTTTTTGACTTTCCAAAAGCACAAGAAAAGTAGTTTTCCGAAGGTACTACAGGGAGAACCAACCATCTCTTCTCCAGCCCAAGGAAGTACTCCCCCAGGTTTCGGATCAGAGGCTTGTGATAAAGGGACTGCAGAAGAAAACCTAGAGAAGACTAAAGCATCTTCACAAAAAGCATAATCTTCACAATCAAAGAATCTGGGGTCTGAAACAAGTGTTGAAACCAAGACCCCTTCAAAGTCGAGTCAAACGGTTCCTCATTTATCATCAACTATTCCTACCGATGTCCCTAAAACAATAGGAGAAAATCAATCTACATAGTTGGGTAGCCCTATTACATCATTGACTCCTTTACAATTAACTTTTGGGACTCCTCACCTGGAAGTCATATATGAAAGCGACCTCACTCCCATCTCTAGAGAAGAGATACCTTCCTCTGATTAATTTTTCAGTAAGAAGAGGAAAGTTGTAGTGAAACAGGAAATGCATCTAAGAGAAGGCACAATGGTGAAGAAACACAAAGTGCTCGTAGATGGGAAGAACCTAGAAGAAGAGGACTTCACCACAGAAGTAGAAGGCTCTATGGGAGCTTTGGCAACGACCAATTTATTTTCAGTTGACTCCCTCATAAAAAAGATGAAACAGAAAAATCAAATGATAGCTCAATTGCAGGACCAAGTAAAGAATACAGAGAATAATATTCGAGAGGGGGTAAATCAAAGGGTTGAACACGCCCGAATTGTGGACAAAGAGGAAATGAAATTGTTGAAGTCTAGTTTGGATGAAGCAAACAAGAAGATGCAAGTGAGTCATGTACAGGTTATTCGACAGGAAGAGTGAGTGAGATGTCTATAGGCTGACTTGAAGTCTATTGAAGGACAAGTTGTGAATATAGCAGCGTTTCAAGCCCAAGTACTAGAGGTACATGAGAAACTACAAACAGAACAACAAGACATGTTTTCCAAAACAGAAATCATCCAAAATTACTTCCTGGAAAGAAGCCACTCACTAGATAGCATTGTTTTAAAGGAAAAAGAGGCCACAACAACTCGTGCTTCTTTTCAAAAGGCAGTAGTGTTTTCAGATAGAGAGGAAGCACCAACGGTCCCTAAGATGACTTTAGAAGAACAGATCAGGGGAGACATCATGTTAAAAATATGGGAGAGAAATATTTATGAAAGCAGGAAAATGGCAAGAGAAGTCAAGAAAGAATGTGAAGAATTGTTTGATCAGCTAGATACAAAAACATTGGGCATTGGCAAAAGTGATTGTCCTGGGATATTAGGATAGATAAACATTGTAAGGCATCAATTGCATATCAAGGAGAGTTGGAGTGAAGCTCGGCTTGAGATTTCACAATTGAAACAACTCGACATCACCCAAATATATAAGTGGTTAATAAAGTCGAATTTACAGTTGCAGTCGACAAAGTTTGGCAAGGGAAAGATTGAAGACAAGCTTCCCCAAATTCAGAGGAAATTATATATGTTTGAAGCAAAGAATACGTCAAAACCTTCCATAATTATGATGCAGTTTGTAGACAGGTGAGTTGTATGTTCGGGACCAAGTGAAGGAAACGTTTCAAAGAAATGTTGAAGTAATGCATTTGTGCTCGGTCTTGTACAACTGGCCAAAAGTAAAAAGTAATCGAGAAAAACTGTTCGAATTTCATATTCTGTAACCGTAGCACCTAGGAGATTAGGGTGAAACCAACCATCTAGGGTTGATGATGTTCTTCGTATAAATACATTTTTGAAAGATACACTAAAGGTTGGTTTTTATTTTGGCCAATTGTAATAGAAATTTTCTTCATTTTGCCAAAATTAATACAAATGCAAGTCAGAGATTCCAGACCCTGTCAAGTATGAGTTATGTGCTCCTCTATTATTTCATATCTAACTTCATTTTTCATGTATTTTTTATGAATGCATAGCTGCAATTTAGTACAACGTCTACTGTGGTGATTGAATTTTTTTAGTGATCTAATCATTTACATTTTTTCCTCTGTATAGGCTATCAACACTTACAAGACCTGCGAATGATTTAGACTATTATATCTGAGGCTTCATTAAAGTTTTTCCTTATATTTTTCTTCCTTTGTCATAGTGTGAGATTCTTCCATGATCGAAGCCTCACATTGTTCCACAACCTTATGTTTTCTCCCATTCCATGCATGGTTTTCATTTTAACTCAAATATGGGAAAGACCTTTGATTTTGCTACACTATTAATTCAAGATTTGAAAATTTTTCCCATGCAATCTAAAAGGAAGTAGCCAGTCCTTAAAACTTTCTTCCTCCATGACTAAACCAGTTATGAGACAACCCAACATTGAACTTGGTCTCACAGATTAGACCATCATTGTCTGAAGTATTTTCAATACCATCTTAAAAACCGCCACCACCCGGGTTGAACTTGAATGCTCATGGGAAGCCATTGAGTAGGACATCAGTGTCCAGGAACAATTGGAGGCTAGAAAAAGACAACTTAGGAATCAGCCATAGACCCTTTCCCTTAAGAGTGGTCCTTCTTTTCTTTTTATCATAGACCCTCGTATTTTTCGGATGTCTATACTTTATACTCGCGAGCCTTGAGTACAAACTCTGGAACAACAATAACAATGAAGTGCTCTTGAATAAATTAAAATAGAAACATATTGATTCATGATCTTACCTTCCACCTTGATCATATTGGACTGGTACTCTGCTTGTTGATCATCTAAATGTACATAGATTCTTCCCATATCTTTGACTGTTGTAGCCTCTTGGACGTTGTGCAAAGTATCCACATTGTCCTTTCTATGTGGGAAATCCTTGTACAAGTGATCTTCTTTGCATCTCCAACATTGGATTGGTGGTCTTCCCCTTTTTCCCAAGGATTCTTCTTTCTTGGATTCACGCTTAGCATACTGATCTTGATGATTTCTATTAGTCTCATTCCTATTGAATGGAGGTTTGAATCCTTTCCTCCTCTGATCAAAATTATCCTTCTTCTTATCCTTCTAAGAAATCTGCAAGGATTCTCTTCCTTGGCCTTTCTCATATATGTATTTATCCTTCCTGATGGACTCAGTCAAGGTCTCAGGCTCATCATACCTAATATTTTCTTTATAAAAGGATGGCAGTCCACTTAGAAATATCTATATTTTCCCCTTGTCATCATCAATGAACCTGACATATTTTAACAATCCCAAGAACTTCTTCTCATATTCTTCCATAGTCATGCTTCCCAGCCTAAGTTTGAAGAAATCCTACATTTTCTTGTCATAGAAATGATCTGAGAGGTACTCCTTCTGGAAGTACTTCTTGAATTTCTTCCAAGTGATCCTATTCTCATTAATATGTTCAACTTGATTCAATTGATCCCACCACATTGTAGCTTTCCTATGTAAATGGTATGTGAAAATATTGGCTTCTAGGTTTGATGAATATGCAATTGAAAATATATCACAAGTCCAAGAAACCATGCTTCAACATCATCTTCCTTTTCTTTTTCACCATCAAAGGAGGGTGGATTAATCTTCCTTAGCTCTCCTTGCAAATTGTCCACTTCTTGTCTCCTTCCTTGGTGCCTAACATGAGACACTTCTGGACTACTTATGGAATCTTTCGATGCATAAAAAAATATTTCTGAGTAAGGAGGTGAATGGTGTCTATGAGTTCTGATGGCACTTCCCGAATAACCAGCTCTTCCACGATCCTCTCTTCTTTCATGAAACCTTCCTTCTTCCTCTTGTTTTGAGTTTGATCCATTCTTCATTTTCCTCTGCAACACTCGAGAATTTATCTTACTTTTCTCTGTCACCAGTCTCTCATTGTCTTCTATGTAGCTCCGCACTTCTATTTTCAGGCTTCTTACAATTTCTATTAATGTTTCTTTCTCTCCTCTTCCCTTGCATCCATTGGACTCTGTCTCTGTATTACCAACTCTGGTATTCTGGCCTTCAACCTCTCTTCCATGGATGGAGGCTTCCTCACCTTCTCTCATCTCTCAAATATTCATTTCGAGATGATATGTTTAATCTCTTAATTCTACAAAATGTGTAAGTAACCATTTTGTTAGAATTATGCATATGATAAAAATAAATTACAAAACCATGTTACAGGTCCCTTTTCTTCTCAATTCATGAAGAACATATATGTATCAATCTGCACTGTATAACACTTCCATGTCATCCCTTAGCCGATACAAAATTTAATTCTGCACAGGCACTCCCTTCAAACCACTTCCCCAGGTGACTGTGGCTCGAAACCGTGGCCAAATCCTTCCCGGTGCTTCGCAACTTTGGAACCTTCAGCCAGGACCATATCAATGGTCCTCATCCTCATTCATGATCAATGTTAGAGATCCACTTTAGCACTCTTCACTTTAGGAGTTTGACACTTTCGACCTATGCTTTCCTCTAGAGTACTCCATACCCGAAGTTCTAGATCAGATGCCACACATTCACCTCAAATCAATGACTCTAGTCCACATCAGGACTTCGGCCTTCAAAAATCTCAAATTTCCCTGATTTATTCCTCCCGGAAAGCTTCCACCCTGAGTTCATGATATGTCGACACGTGTCCTCCCGTAGATCGACAACTATGAATCACTTCGGCTCTTCGGGCTTCGGGAGTTTCAAAATCTCTGCCTTTACTTTATCCTGGAGTGATTTCACCTGAAGTCGACGATCCATCAATGCAGGTATCTCATAGATCAGCGGTTGTGAATTTCTTAGGCTCTTCGGGCTTCGAGAGTTTCAAACTCTCCACCTTCACTTTCTCTCGGAGTGTTGATCCTCCGAACCACTGCGGGATCTACTATTGCGTGTCTTCTAGGATCAACGATCAATATGTATTATGAACTTAGGGCCTTTGGGAGTTCTCGACCCAACGCAAACTGTCACATATTTTTCCTTTGGAGTGCCCAGTCTCCAGACTGCACGATCTGTCGCCACATGGAAAAATACTAGAAGTAGACATGTGGCCCAATAAGGTGGGTGACATGTGTCATGTTCTAATTGAAATTTCAATCCTCCACAGGTTAAAAACTCCCTAACACGTGGCACACATCCCATGTGATGTCTGTGAGCCATGTCACTTCGAAATTTCGGGCTTCGAAAGATTTTACGCTTGCACTCCTCAAGTCTCCCGAACTCCAAATTTCCAAACTACTTAAACTTCTAGGGTCCACATTACCTCTAGGTGACATCATCATGCCCCACCACTTTGACTCTTTGGGCTTTGAAAATTGGAGCTTCGAGATTTTCCATACTAGCACACTCCAATTTTCCCAAACTCCAAATTCCCGAACTAGCCAATCTGCCAACGCGTGTCTCCCTTATTGGACAGTCCGTATTAACTCTAGACTTTGGGACTTCGGGTAATTCTTGCCCTAGTTCTTTGTTATGAAAAAACTTTCAGAGTACTAAATATCTGAAGTGAGAGATATGGTACCGCGTGTCCTTGTTGATGGATGATCCAGATGAACTTTGGGCTTTGGGGCTTCGGGAGTTCTAAATTTTTGCATCCGTCTTTCTTTTGAAGTGGTTATCCGCCAGAGTGTTGGGTCTCCTGCCATGTGTCCACTTTGATCAATGATATAGATCTACTCTAGATCTTCAGAGCTTTGGGCTTCAGTAGTCCTTTACTCACTCATCTTCTTCTTGCTTCCTCATGGAGTACGAGATTCCCTGACACTTGTTCCCTGCTTGAAGATCAATGACCACGAGTTATTATAGAGACTCAACTCACTCACTCTTTAATTTCCTTGCTGATATCAACAAAGAGAAGATACTTGTACATAGTGGGATCAATATCCCTCGTTGATCTAACAAGATCGGTGATCCTGAGCGATTGTTGGATCACAACTTGTTCGCACTTTAATTTCCTTCCCGATCCCCACAATGCCTCCCCACTGTCGATTTCTCTCCAAGGATATCTGATGGTTGTGACTTAACCTTTGCTTCACCTTCATTGAATGACCCTTGTTCACCTGCCCTTCGATCCAACAATCCAAGATCTCTCTTGATCCCACAGTGGTGATCAATCTCGAATTCAAAAGGGATGGTCACAATCCTTTGAACCCTTACAAAAGATCTCTGACGTTTTAGCTCATGCGTATATTCTGCAATGCCATTCCTCCTGAGCTTTTCAACTTCACGACCAGAATTTGATCTCAACCATGAGACTATGACCAACAGACCCGACCCATACCGGCCCGGTATTTCAACCAGAAGCTTTGATACCAATTTATAACACACCCCGCCACCCACAGTTTGGGGTACGCTACCTTCAAGGCCACCCTTGCACTTCTTTCTCTTACCGATATCTTTTTAAATTAATAAGGATGCATAAAATAAAATATCTAATGACATGCACAAAAATAGCCATCAAGCATGCATATTCTAAAGACTCAATTAAACAATAAATAAATACACAACGAAATACATTCATATACAGATAAATAATACCATAACAGAGAGCACTTATCTTTATAAAATAAGACACCAACTGGATGTAGACCAAGGACATTCCAGCCAACCGTAGACACTACTATTCCAAATATCAACAACAGTTTCACCCCCGAGCCAGGGCTATGAATCCACAAGGACGGTTCCAGAGTGTTACTTGGCTTCCCGAACAAGTCAACACTCAAGCTCTCATAGGCTTTCCCAACACTCACAAAAATCCAAGTACCAATCTTGTACCACTCAAGAGAATGGACCTCCACCCTTCTCTTCCATGCAGTGTTGGATTACTGAGAGGGGGGGTGAATCAGTAATAGAGCAATTTAATACTTTTTAACCATATAATCCCAATGTTATATCAATGTAGCATTATCATCCAATAGCTGCAGAGTAAATAAGCAATGAACAAATGAACAATCATACACATACACAGTACACCAATGTTTTACGTGGAAACCCAAAGCGGGAGAAAACCACATAATGATTTTTCTTATATGTCTTGAAGAATTAC
>SNQJ01S0066057.1:0-15771 GCA_010110895.2 Picea sitchensis
AATTAAACATATAGTGATGAGAAAGGACGTTGTATACCTTGGAGTGATCAGATGAAGTGATAATATGAGTCTAAATACAGGTGATGAAGGGTATAATTATGGCAAAAAGTATGAGCAAAAAGGTACAATATGTGGTCCCAACAGTTGCTAGAATATGAAGGGAGATCTGATGCATGCATAGATAGATCAACAAAATCGACAGTTTCGGCAAAGCATGGTAACCACTACAAACTAGAAAACGCTTTTGGAAGGTTGTAACCGTCAAAATGATCTCGAAACTCTCTCAACATAAGTGCTCTGGCCTCTAGACTGATCTTGGTAACTGTCGAATAGAAGATCTGTCCTCTGAGGCTCCAGATCTCATCCCCTAGGGGTTTGTTCACCTCCTGGACTCTCAGAGGGTGCCCAAATGAATCCCCCAATGGAATCTACTACTATATGACTCAAAATGATCACCTTGGCTAATGTTGAACTAGGTTGGAGGGGTTTCCTCAGATCTAATTTGATACTCCGTCTATAACCCCTACTGTCCTTCCATAAGACTTGCACCCTGGATGGATGAATGTTGCACCCAGAAAGATTCCATTGTTAGAATATGATGGGAGGTGTCTCAATCTATGCACCCTAGTTGGATCTCAACTGGGTCGGAAGGGATCTGCAATATGAGCTCTGATCTTGTGAAGCTACATAAACTCTCCCTCTGATTTGCACCCTCACTCGCTGAGATGCACAACACTACAAACTGGATACTCTTGAATCGCATGGTGAAATACCTGGATGGTATCTCCAATGGGATAGGGTGTGTCTCTCAACACCCAAACCGATCAATGGTGGTGGTTTCCTCTAGAAATCAACAAAACAGTAGAAGTCGAATCTCCTCCTTTGGGAACTCTCTAACCATCAAATCATAACATAGCATACTGAGAAATTACATTGAATTCCTCCCTTTATACTCTTCTCGATATAATTCACCATTGACCTCACTCAATCTAGGTGCTTTTCCTCCTAAGTTGAGTAATTAATTAATTAAGTCCCCCCTTAAGACCTTTTCATTCTATTTCTCCGTTGATTTAGGCTTAAGTGACTTTTCCTATGTTTTTGTCTTAAGTCATCGTTTAGCCATAAATTCTCCCTTATTTTTCCTCTCGTTCCATGTTTGTGCATGACTATAGTCTATGGGAACAAATAGACTACTAATTTTCTCCTTGTTGGCATACTCTTGGGAACGAGACATCACTCGTAGAGGAGCAGAGATTCCAGTTACAAAAAGAAGTGCTGAGGTGAAAAATGCCTTGTAGAACCAATAAGTCTTCAAATTTGTTGCACCATCAGGTACATAGCTTCATGGCACATGAAGTTTACCCCTCAGTCAAAATAGGTGGTCAACCGGGCCTAACCTCCCTAACCCCTCAAGTAGGTAGAATAATATGTTTTCTATGTAATAAGGCATGTTATCGTGCAATTTGTACTTGCCCCAAAGCCCAAGGAAAGTGGTTACATAATCCGCGTAACTGGGAATAACCTATCACTATCACCTTAATAGGAAATCCCTTTCTATTTAGGAGTATGTTAAAAATACCCCAGGGGAGACGTCCCTGGTGACCTATGGTTTGAGAAAAAGGTTAAGGCAAGTAATCACAAGGAAACCCTTCCCCTCTCACAGATCACTCAAGTCAAAGGGTTCTTTATGTCTTATAGAGATGTAGTAAATATATAATATTATGTACCATCCCAAAACAAGACAACAAGGCAAAAAGGGGCACTTTCCAAGTACCAGAATGATTGTTAGTTTTTCATAAGACAATGAACCTTCAAAAAACTAAGCTATTTGATATGAATTTGCAGCAATGCATCAATTTATAACAACGATTAATATTTTATAACAACCACAAGAATTATGCCTTGAACTTGCTTGAAAAAGACAAGAAAAGGTAACTTTGACTAGGAAAATTGATAATAAATTGTCACAAGCAAAGTTGGCAATGTTCAACTAGCTTTTAATATCACTTTTGCAGAGAATTTTATGCAGTTAGATGGTTGTGGCAATATTTTTCAGCAACAACAAATTCTAATGGTCAAAAGTGCAAGAAAACACAATACAAAGTTATAACTTTACGTAGGAAATTGACTAGAAATTATCACGATTGAGTTTTGAATGAGTTAAGTGCAAGTTATATATTGAACTGTATCCAATCAATGTATGTTTGTATGGCTATAGCAATGTTTTTCAACAACAACACGTTAGCTAAGGAGTTATTCTAGTTTAAGGTTAGCAAATGTTAGTAAAAGCTTCAAGGATAAGAGTTTGAGTATTTGTTTGATCAATCAACACTTGTAGATGGTAGACTACTGCCTTTTTAGGGTAATGGAGTCAATAATGGCAGAAAAAATCTTAGAGGAAAATAGCAATGATAATGTTATGTCTGTTATCCCCCACTTTTAGGGATAACTGGGAGATCATGTCTCAAGGCCCACAGGTCCTAGATATGGAGTACCGAGAGCAGGATTGACTTGAGCATGGCCTTGAAGGGCCCACCTTTTCTTTTTTCCAGCACCTTTATATTGTCAGCAGTAACAACATCCATCACCATCGGCTTGGTCTTGTGTCAGAGATGGTTCTTTCTCCATGAGGAAATTAGTCCAAGTATCATGGTATGTGTCACTTTGATCATCAAAACCATTGAATGTCTGCATCTGATTCCTTTCATTTCTAACAAATTCTTGGATCTTACACTTGCCCACTTGACCATGCTTGGGGGGATTGGCAGGGTGTTGTAGTAAGCCTGTGTCTGTAGGTTTTGGTTTTCCACTAGGGGGATTTCTGAAAAGCCATCATTCGCTCCCTTCACAACACCACTTTTCCATCTTGATTCCCGCTTGTTATCCCCACTTTTCAGGGATAACCAAGAGATCATGTCTCGAGGCCCATAGGGCCTAGACATGGAGTACCGAGAGAAGAAATGACCTGAGCATGGCCCTGGAGGGCCCACCTTTTCCTTATTCTGTCATATTTATCTTGTCAGCAACAACAACAACCATCACCATCGGCATGGTCCTGTATCAGAAAGGGTTCTTACTCCATGAGGTAATTGGTCTAGGTATCATGGTATGTGTCACTTTTGATCATTAAAACCTTTAAATATATGAATCTAATTCCTTTTATTTCTAACAACTGCTTGGATCTTACATTTTCCCACTTGACCATCTTTGGGGGGATTGACAGGGTGCCCTAGAAATCCTTTGTCCATAAGTTTTGGTTTTCCACTGGGGGACTTCTAAAAATCCATCATCCACTCCCATCATAACACCACTATTTCATCTTATTTTCCTCTCACTTGTCCCACTCCCCTTGTCTGGGAATTGGGTTGACCTATTTTCAAAGTCTTATCTTACAAGCTTACCTGGCGACTCCACTAGGGTGTTTTCCCTATTTCTTTGACAGTTTCAAGAAAACTATCCGGTGACTCCACTAATGATGAAGCCAACGATGACTTCATGGGATCTCAGGAACTACAAGACTTTAGACATGAGTAACATCCCAGGGTACCCTCAACAAATTCCCTTTGAATACATAAATTTTCTCCCTGGATTCACTGGTGGTGATAGAGAGAGAGCTGACTATCACATGAGAAACTTCTGGAATTTCTTCCTATCCTACCTGGTCGATGATTATGATGAAGATGTGGTCATAAGAATTTTCTCTTCCACGCTTTGTTACAATTCCAAACAATTATATGATAACCTCCCCGAGGCCAACATCATGACTATGGAGCAATTTGAGAAACATTTTGTCGAGAGATGGGGTATCCAACAAGAAGACATCCCAGTACTATTAAAAGAACTCAAACATCTGAAGAAAGCTGAGGATGAAACTATCAGAGACTTCTAGGATAGATTTGAGAACATGCTATATCAAATTCCTGAAAGTCATCATCCCGAGGAGAGATACCTAGTCCATCTCTTTACTCGTGTGCTTTTGGGATATCTGAGTTTCCCTCTTGATGAGATAACCCTAAGGACGCTCGATGAATCTTACAACATGGTTGTAGTGATTGAGGATAAGATCTCCTTGTTTGATATAGGATGCCTCTTTACCTTAAGTACTCTCAATGGGGAGAGTTTGTTTACCCTTGAGAACTTCATCATCGATTTCCAAGAAGAAGGGGAACAAACCACAGATCAACAAGGGATTGTTGAAGACACAATTGAGGAGATCGAACCCAATGAAGAAGTATCAACATGCGCTTTTCTTCTTGATGAATAAATCCACAAGCCTTCTCCAACTTCACAACAAAAAAACGATAAGGTTAGTTTCTTTCTTTTTCAGGATTTTTATGATACCTTATTCCATGATTCAGAGAGTGATGGAGAAATGGAATCCCTGAATGAAGAGCATTTTCCTTGCTGAACGACCAATAAAGAAAGGGATACTCATGAGGATAAGACAATAATGCATGTTAAAGATACCCAAGTCCTCGAAGCTCCTGCACAAGAAGAAAAAGTAAGTGATATTCCTCTCCAAGATTCGGGTAATTGTCTACTTTATGATTTGGGAAAAGAGGAGGAGATGGGTGATCTTTTGAATGATTTCAACCCTCCATGTTATGATACTGATACTGAAATAGTTGATTTTGATGAGTTTATACATGCTGGGAGACATAGGTGGGATGCATTTGGTTATGATATGGATCCCATCTATGACATAAGGAGTCATCTTGAAGTATTGCCTTTGCAATTATCACATCGAGCTCTTGACCAGTGGAAACAAGGAGATGAGATTTTCACCGTTGCTTACCAAACACCCAAGGATGACTTGATGTTATGATTTCCTAATGATTTTTGGTCATACCTTGAGGAATTTGATGATTTATCCTCTGAGCATTTGGATTTATTCTATGAAGATGACTATCAACCACCGTTGTGCTCAAGTTTTGATAGGAGTAAGAACATTGTTTGCCTAAAGAGAGATTCTCATGACATTTTTCTCCAGCCACCCCTTATTACCTTACCTTGTTGTATAATTAAAGGTGTAGTTGGGAATTATACCTTTTTCATTGAGTTTCCTGTGAAGCAAACTTGAGAATCCAAGGATTGGTTGAAAACTACAGATTTTAGTCTATCATCTCATTTTTTCAACTTTGCCTTGAGAGTTTTCCAATTGTCTGCTAGATCTTTGTCGATCCCTTCCCAGACTTCAGAGTGTGAGAACATCCTAGGTAGGTGGAACTTTTGAGTCAGTGTTCTAAACCTTGGGCTTTTCATGACCCCTTCCTGAAGTGGATTGAGTGTTTTCCTCAGAGATGGACTTGGCAAGATTTTATCCCTCCCACCCGCCTCCATGAGTTGGACTTTGTGATTCCCAATGATATGATATATTCTCTAACTCATGATATTTTTGTGCTCAACTTATCACTATTTTGGTTTATGATGAAGCACAAAGGCAGGTATCGTGGGACGTAGTTGGATTGAATTCACTGGTTTTTTGATTACACCCAACATTCCACCCAATAGGTAAGTACAGGTAAGAAGTTTACTTTCACATTCTTACTTATTGATTTCATTATTTTAGTATATATATATATATGTGTGTGTGTGTGTGTGTGTGTGTGCTATGGTGGCATTACCACCTCAAATTTGTTACTGATGCTTCTATTGAGATCAAGCAGGTCTGCAGTTTATGCCGGAGATGTTGAGGTTCTCATGCGCTCAACGGTGAGAACATGTCCCTGAGTTGGAGCCAGATGTTATCCCCACTTTTCAGGGATAACTAGGAGATCATGTCTCGAGGCCCACAGGTCCTAGACATGAGGTATCGAGAGAAGAATTGACCTAAGCATGGCCCTAGAGGGCCCACCTTTTCCTTCTTCTATCATCTTTATCTTGTCAGCAACATCAACATCCATCACCATCGGCATGGTTCTGTATCAGAAAGGGTTCTTTATCCATGAGGTAATTGGTCCAGGTATCATGGTATGTGTCACTTTTGATCATTAAAACCTTTAAATATATGCATCTGATTCCTTTTATTTCTAACAAATTCTTGGATATTACATTTTCCCACTTGACCATCTTTGGGGGGATTGATAGGGTGCCCTAGAAAGCCTTTGTCCATAAGTTTTGGTTTTCCACTAGGGGACTTATGAAAACCCATCATTATCTCCCATCATAGCACCACTAATTCATCTTATTTCCCGCTCAATTGTCCCACTCCCCTTGTCTAGGCATTGGGTTGACCTATTTTCAGGATTGCACCTTATCTCATGGGAAGAAGGGGATAAACGCCCAAAAGGTAAAAGTAAGTTGGTAAAAGATAAAATCCTAAGAATAAAACCTTGAGATGCTTCACCCAGGGATCCCTGAGAAAGAAATAAAGGGCTTCTCAACAATAAACAAGAGGGACCCAAAAAAATAATAAAATAAGACCTAGTCAGAGGATAGGGGGTCTCATCACGAGCTAACCTATTAGGTCCATGGGTACCTAGCAGTATGACATTGCCACCATATGGTTACCATGCCAGGTCAGTGACTCTTGTTTGCATGGCCAAGGGAAAGGGGGTCTCATCATGAGCCAACCTTTCATTTATGTGAAAGTACTTGTGGGTAACGCTGCCACCACTGGTCACCACACCAGGGCAATGTACCCTGATTAACTCTTCAGTAAAAATAAATAAAAAATCAATAAAAGACAAAAGAATAAAAGGCAAGAATGGGCTTGGAAACAATTCATCCATGACAGATACAACTCGTCTTCTACAAAGGCACCCACAGGTAACACCTTGCATCGTTGGCCCTCATTGCACCCACATGATTGGAATTCCCCTGACCACATCACCCACTCACATGGTTTCGATGAGGTATTTTCCGAGAACTTTCCTTTTCCAGTGGATATTATCCCAATAGGACGTTTTGTCTTTCCCTCCAGAGTTGTATTGCAGGCTTGTGTAACGTCTTTGAGTTGTTAACTAATGTATTAGGGATTTTATGCATATGTTTAATAATATTAATGATGATATGTGATTGACATTGTTATGATCCCTATGACTAATGAGCCCATGGAGGGCGTAGTATTTAATGTGCAGGACCATACCCGACGGACAAGTACCATTTGGACCGGTAAACATGGGGAGATGATCAGTTCGGAACTCCATGGGGATGAAGATACCACCAAATGGATTTTGAGACCCCATCACGGGGCAGAGACATGAAAGAGGTTGATCAGAGGCTTTGCACTAGAGAAGAAGAGGGCATTCCACCAGAGGCACCCCAACACAACATGACCTAGGGCGATTGACCCATTTTCAGTGGGACGTTGGCTCTAGATGGCCTAGGACATCACTAGGATCATTATGGTGTCATCATGAGCGTGTTGGCATATGGACAGGGTAGTTGGCAGGTGTGGTGGCTTGGAGGAGCCCAAAAGGGGATAATGTCTTACTTCAGGAGGCTACACTTTCCCTAATAAGGGCTAACGTCACCCTAGAGAGGGGTGACGTCTTACGTTTTTCTTGATTAGGATTTTAGTTTGACAATTTAATGTAAAAACAATATGATTTGATATTTTGGCCTTGTTGGCCTTTTTTACTTGACCTAAAATGTAAAATTAGGTCAATGTTTTGTATAAATGAGAGATTTTCACTCTCATTTTTTCATCACAACTGACTCACTCCATAAGGAGGTCTGAAATTTGCGCCCTATATTGGGTATTTGGCTGATTAAGTGAGGTGCACTTGTTGAAGGAAGAGATTTTTTGGCATTTTATGGTGTTTCTCTTGAAGGAAGGTGTTACAACTAGGGTTTGCATGGTTATTTCTTGGTGAAATTTAAGTATGTTTCTACAAAACTTCTTGATTGAATGGTTGTAGGTTAATTTTTTGCATATGTTTATGAATATTGTTGAATCAAAACCCTAGGGGACAAGCACACAAGTAGGTCATTGTCTCATGTCCCGTGATAGAAAAATCTTTAGCCATTGTTGAGGAAGGAAATATCCTAGCCATAACTACACTCCTATTTCCTCTTCCTCTTTGCTAGCCATTCTATTTTGAATCCAATAAGAGTGAGACGTCCCTAGACTAGGTTTACTACACCAGGGTCATACTCTTTCTAGGGTTTGTTGAAAGGCCTTGCTGTAGCAACACCTTATCTCATAAAACCCTCTTGTTTTGGTTATATACTTCATTCTTGAACTAGCCATTTTTCCAGGAAGGAGGAGAGAGCACGAGGCCTTGTTGTAGCAACACCAGAGTGAACCTCTCTCCCCTAGGGTTTTGATTTTGAGGCCTTGCCTTAGAAATACCTCAAAATTTTTCCCTCTAGTCCTTAAAATCTTTGCCTCCTTCAACTCTTGTCTCCTTCACCTTTGACTCCATTAAACCCTAAGGCACTGATCTAAATTCCTCTAACGTTGAAGTGAAACTCGATTACAACACTCTCAAAACTATTTGAATTTCAAACCCTAACTACAGTAACCCTAAAACTTAACTAACTCACTAACCCTAGTTGTTGACATCATCATTAGTTATTTCATATTTAGTGCATCAATGTCTTGTTTTAAGAGCAAGTGAATGGTCATTTAGGAATTAATTAAATAAGTGTTGATTGGTTACATTGAATTCCACATTGTTCCAATATTTATTGGTGAAGTGTTATCTCTTTTCATTGCTATTGATAAACATTAACTTCGTCAACATTTATTGTCAATTGCTTATGTATATTTATCATATAGTATTATGAAGTGCTAACCCATTGAAATATAGCTTGCATATATCATTTTGTTGTTACTTTGTTCCAGGAACACTACTACATTGGGCGCAAATTAGGAAAAAATATTACGATGGTTTAAAATTTCCTTGTATTTTTTTTTGTTTTTTTTGGACTAAATATACTTTTTTTTTTCAGGGTCCAAATGTTGGTCACTCTAGCGACCAACTTTCCAAGTTGGTCATTTTAATGACCAAATTTGGTCGGTAGAGAGACCAACCCCCAGTTAGTCATTATAGTGACCAACAATGGTACGTGTGAGAATCAACGATCTTTTACAGCAAGTCAATCCTATATATATCTCAGTTACGACAAATTTTCTATAGTTGCGACAATCATTTTATACAGTTGCGAAAATCATTTGGGTGTTCTGATGCAATGGTGTTCTGGTTTTTTATGAAATATTGATTTCAATTCTCTTTCAAGAAGAGAAACATTGAATTGATCAAACTCTACATAACTGATATTTTGAAGGTTAGTACTTAAAAATTTTCTGTGTGATTTAGTAATTTGGTGCTATTGAACTATTTTATGGTTTATTTTCACTCAAATCAAATTTTATGGTTTATTTTAACTCCTTAGAAATATTTTATGGTTTATCCACTTTTGATAGAGTAAAAAGATTACCGATTCATCTACAATCAGTCTAATTTTGTTCTTACAATTCATGGAACTTCTTGAATATCTAAGTATCCTTGCCTTAGTAAATTTACATTTAGGGTTTCCTCCTTGAGTTGGAAAAGAACCAACTAGAAGTGAAAAGAAGTGGTTTTTTTGTTGATATTGGGCATCAGTACTCTTGTGTATCCCTATAGCTACCCTAATTTTTATTAGGGACTTAATATTATATAGTGTGATTTTGGTTGATAATAGATCCACCTCCTCTTATTAATGTTTCATGCTTTTAGGATTCATGCTTTGTTCCTTATTTTTTTTGAACATGATGTATAATTTTCATTACAAATATCTAAAATATATACCAAATTATTTGAATTGATTTGTATATTGTACTTATAATGTTTCAATAGATTTTTTGTAATAGGTAATTACAATGTCAACTCCAGACGAGAAAAGAGAGCTTGTTATGTTAAAGGGGCATATGGTGATTCATGGTGATGGGAAATGTTATTGCCCTTGTTGTGAATGCAGGGGTTTTAATGGAAGAAGACTACCTTTAAAAATAGTTGAAAGACATTGTAGGGAGAATGGGCAAATTGAAGGGGACAATGAATATCGTCCCATGGTAAGTAATTAGTTATTATAGATCTTTAAGGGTATTATACATTAATTGTTTTTTTTTTAATTTATCTTTCAAAATAATATTTTTGATATACTCTAACTGTATTTTATTTCTTCCATTGTTTTTATTAAAGAAAATCATTCTAAGAATGTGATGTTGCCTAGTAGGAGACATTTTCATAGAGATAATACTGAAGAACAAGCTGAACTTAATCATCTGGATAATGGTGATCACGTTATTTCTATGGAAAATGATGATATTAATAATACAGTTGATGATGATGGGACAAATAGATTGATCCAAGATATTTATAATGCTCCAATGGATGATGATGTTTTAACATCCCACTCTGACGCACTGAGCGAACTTATTCTTTGAGGACACTTTCTCTCAAGTGATCCGGATTATTATGCTATTAAAACTTGTGATTTTTATTATCAGGCGTTATGGGTTGATGACATGTTGTTTTACTACATTGACGTAGACAGGCGCTATTGACTCGGTTTTACTGAGTGTGTAGGGTTTTTGACCTTGAGGATGAAGAGGAATCAACGAAACCCCTTGGACTCCGGATCGAATCAGAGAGTGTGCCATTGGGGTTTGATTGTTTTACTGTGATATTAGTGCATTTGACTGGATGATATGATATGGATATGTTTTGATGTGATTTGTTGATGATGCAGGATAACGATAGCTTGCCAACCAGACTCACATATGGAGTAAAGGGGTCATGCATGAATACCAGATATGTTGAGGGAGAGGTGTGGACAACATCCCTACCACAGCCTACTAGCACTCCGGTCGTGGCTCCAACTGTAGGTTAACAATTACCTAGATCGAGAGGACCCACGATGCCGTGAGGGCAGACTGCGACAATCGCTCTTGATGATTCTAAGGGGCAGGAGCTCCCTGGTTTGATGGATTGGACTACTTTACATGGAGTCTAAAAATGAAGGCATACTTGCAAGATCTTGAGGATGATGTCTAGAATAAAGTTAACAATGGATATACCCCTCCAAAATCCAGGCCAAAAGGAACTACTACAAAAATATTACATAGATTTCACACAATAGAAAGGAATGCCACTGTGAATAACTTACCAGATGATGTGAAAGCTAAGGTAGGGCCACAACCATTAGCTAAAGAAATCTGGGACAAACTACATGATTCATATTCAAGAAAAACATCTATGAATGTTGACCAAACAAATGAAGAATATCAAAAGGAAGAGAAACCAATAAAACAAGCAGCTTCAAACAAGCCATATGAAGATTAGACTAGATCAAAATCTCATGCTACAAGCCTTGAAAGAGCATCTTGTAAATATCCTTATGACAGAGCATATCTTTCTTCCTGTGCAAATGAATCTTGTGGTCCACCTGAAATAAGTAAAAGTGAGAGTTCTAAAGGCATGGAATATTCCGAAGATGAAGAAGTTGTAGTTAACCTGGAAGTAGAAATTATTAGTGTTCTAGATGAGTTAAGAAAGGAAAAAAGGAAAAATGAATATCTTAAGAGACACCTGCTAGTATGTGAAAAAATTATTAACGGAAGGAAGATGTTGATACCCTAAATACGTAGTTAGAAGAAGCTATGAAAATCAAATAGATCTTCATGAGCCAGCTAAAGGAAAATGATGTTGAATTTATGTATTTAAAAGAGGAGCTTGAATGGATGAGAAAGGATGCTACTAACTCTAGTAAGAAAGTTGAAGAAAAGCTCTCAAAATTTAAAACGAAAAACCAATATTTAAAGTATAGTTGTGAAGACCGAATAGGGAATTAAATAAGCTAGAGAGATCATGGATGAACAAAAGACTCAGCTACAGAAAAGAGAAGAAGAGGATGAAATATTAAAACATGAAGTTGTTGGACTAGAACATGATATGCAAAGGCTGCAAACACAACAAAGAACATATGACACAAGTTTAGAAAGAGTATTGCAATCTTAGATTAAGTTAAATCATCTATCAAAGGTCACAATTGATCAAGATAGGTATGTGTTATGAAAATAATGATAACACTCTTAAGAAGAAGACCGAAATCAACACAAATTTTCTTGAAAGCCCCAATTGCAGTGAAGATAACAACATGGAAAGAAAGTGAAATAAGAGGAATGATCTTAGAAGATATGCTCATCCAAGAAGACATTTTACTACCAGGTATCAAAGTTTATTTTCTAGTTACTATTTTTCTTGCAAAATTTTTGGGTATAAAGCAATAAATTGTAGAAGTTATGGAAGAAATGATCACTTTAGAAATGGAAGAAAAAGATTTCACCAAAGTAGAAGTTTTCATGGGCCAGCTAATAGAGACTACAACTCTTTTTCTCCTATACACTACAATGTTGAATGTTACAAATTCCACAACTATGGCCACATATCAAAGTACTGTAGAAGCAATCTCATAAATAGTGAGAATGTGAATACTCAAGTCAAACATGAATACAAAAGTACAAATGTATGGAGGCATAAATTAGAAGACCATAAGAAGAATGAAGAGAAATGTCAGTCATCCCTATATGCTCAAAACAGATAAAGGAGTATCATTTCCAAACAAAAGAAAGAAAAGTACACAAAAGTTTGGAGAAGGAAATCAAAATATCAAAAGAAGGAAGAATGTGAACCACCAACTCATGTTGATAGTGGATGTTTAAGTCACAAGACATGGAACTAGATCAAGTATCTCCTCTTAAAGAAACATGGATTGACATAGATAGAAAATTGCTACTACAGGAAGAGTGAGAATGCTTATGATGATAGTGAAGATATTCTAATAGGAAAATGATAAGGGAGGTTCACATCATGAAGACAATGAAAGGACATCTTTCTTTCATTCTTCAATACATTTGTCAAAAGTAAAAAATAGTGGCAGCAAGTGTAACCAACCCAAAGAGGATAATTTGATTCATCATATTTATCAACAGTGGATAGACATTTCTTGAACAAACATAATGAACAATTTTTGAACAATAGAAGACCATTCAATAGATTGTGAGAAAATGTTGAAGGCATCGCATATTGTCTATTGTAATAGTATCTCTCTTAAATCTCCAATGCCAGTTGAATATGAAGATATGGTTAATATAAATGATACATTACTTTCCTTAAAAGAACAAGAACAAGCTCATTTAAGTGATGGTGACCATGATGATCATTGAAAGACTGGAAATGTGGCTGAGACAAAGTAAGAAAGTAATTCTCCTTGAAAATATTGCAAGGAAGAGTTGGAAAATGTTGATGAATATTCTCTTTACAAATGAAATGCAAAAGAAAAAAGAATAAGAGGTTTGATGAAGGATACCTTAAATCATAAAAGGATCATAAATTACAACAAGGAAGGAGAGTACAATCACAGGGGGGGTAGCACAATTTAAGGGGGAGCATCACAACAAACGAACCTATGTAGAAGAATATGAAGCATAAAGATAGGGGGAGAAGTTTTAAAAATCAAGAGAAGGTAACACAATCAAAGGGGGAGAGTAAAAATAAAATTGTGTTGATTCAGTAGTACAACAATAGGGGGATCAACTTAGTATTACAATATATAGCTACAACATCCTGTTGTACTCGAATGTTGTAGATAAATAATACAATTCACTAATTCCCACACAGTATGATTTGGCAGTCAGAGAGAGCACCTGCAACAAAAGCACATTTCTCATCTTTATTCCGAAGAAGATACATAGAGAAAACAAATAAAATGAGCCTTGAAATACCAAGAAAGTGTGATGATTACACTAAAACTTTCTCCCACATGTACCAGGAAGCACTACAGAACCAAACATATATATTCAGTATAGTAATATGTTATTTGAATTCAAGGTTGTACTTTGTGCATGGATTGTCTAGTCTAGGGGGGCACCACTCTATAATAACACTTGAATTTATGCACATTGCATCATCTATGGATGGATCAGATCTTCCCGAGGAAATGATGAATATCATCGCACATAAATTCATTTTCTTGGAATTGAATGTAACTTCGAAAGGAACCCCATTTTCTATTGTAACAAGGAGACATTTGTTTTTGTGAATATGCACACAATTAAAGTTTACAATGACTATCGATGGTATTCTATTTAAGGATGGTTATGTGTGCATAACAAGGGATGAAGGAGAGAATATTCAAAGTATTTCCTTTTCATTACTATCAAAGAGAGAGAAACACAAGAAATCGAGTGTAGGTACAACAACATTCATATAGGCCGATTCACTCTCAGGATGTGCACAACCAGAAGGGAAGTTCCCTTTTCCATTGATGTCAAAGGGGGAGAAAAATACAGCTACGACAAAGAGGATCATACAACAAGGGGGAGTGAAGCCATTTCTTCAACAGTGGATAGACATTTCTTGAACAAACATAATGAAAATTTTTTTATCAATAGAAGACCATTCAATAGATTGTGAGAAAATGTTGAAGGCATCGAATATTGTCTATTGTAATAGTGTAGCACACCTTTTCTGCTACTAAGGTTTAATCGCTCTTAAAAGAAGACTATAACACCACTTTGTACATAAATCATATAGATGTTATTTAACCCACATGCATTTAAACAATAAACACATTCAACACAAAGTATTCATATGAATTACTGCCATAATCAGATAGCAATTAGCTTTTCATATTAATTCATATACACAGCGGAAAACATGATACATAAGAAACACAATCATGCAAAACATGATTAAAGCATAATCAGATACTTATCTTTATCAATGGTAGATTCCACCGACCAAGTACAGGCCTTCCAAGAACCTCCCATCCTTAGACCACACTGCTCATCAGCTCAGCAGTGGGTCACCCCCGAGCTGGGACTAAGCTCCACCCCAAGACAAGGAATACTAGGCTAGCTGAGGTTACAGGGAAAACAACACACAACCACAAGGAAGGAATTCTCTCCCAGGAACCTACCACGCTCACTGCCCACAGATCCTCATTCCCCACATGCCTGTTCCACCCCAAGAGAATACACCTTCTCTGTCACCTGGACAGTCCTTCGGCTGCTAATCTCCCTTGCCTTGGGTTACATGAACAGGCCGGACTAGAAGTCTCCAGGCTCTGTGGCAGCTACAGGGTTCTTTCCAGGAGTCCTCTCCTTCCGCAATGCACTCTCTCACCTGGAGAGAGTTTCTCACAGGCCAAAAACCTGTTCTACCAACCTCAATCACCTCTCTCACCTGGAGAGAGCATTATACCACTGGCCAACAAGACCCCACGCAGTCCATCACTTCGTGGTCACAACAACCCACGGGAAAAACAGACACGGGCTTTCCAACAGGTTCAACAATGGCAGGTCACATCTGATTTCCCAATCCGCCAACACAGGATAGACACACGCTCTGGTTGTCGAGGATGCGTGACAAACAATTCATGCAGGGGTCAATGCAAGTTCGAACTGTTTAGACAGGGGATGTACCATCTATCCCGGAACAAACATAGATACACGCCTTTTCGGTTCAGAGGATGCACAAGGGTTTCTCTGCAGGAGTCAGACCAGTTCACCTTCTGGAAGTTCGTGGGTCGAATGGAGGAGGAGCGACCTTTCTCACGGCTCACCCTGGCCATTTATTTTCATGCGTCAGGGTTGACACTTTTCACCCATGGAACTGCATGCGTTCCACCAGCACGCATCACCCTTGTACAACCTCCCTTGCCAAAACTTTGGATAAAACACAAAATGCACATGTCTATTTGGAATAATATTAAAATATTATTCCCAGGCTTAAGCCCCCTAGGCTTAGCCCCCAGGCTCAACACTTAGCCCCTTTC
>SNQJ01S0066057.1:15781-29333 GCA_010110895.2 Picea sitchensis
TGCCCATTGGAGTTCTATCCTTTGACTCCTAGGTTAACATCCTTTCCTTCCTATTTGTCTTCTATTTCAGGGGTAATCTGCACCTTTCCCCACTCCATACTCGGCGTTGGTTAACTGGAGTCCTGACCTCCGTT
The DNA here is from genome assembly GCA_010110895.2 of Picea sitchensis. NCBI lineage: Eukaryota > Viridiplantae > Streptophyta > Pinopsida > Pinales > Pinaceae > Picea > Picea sitchensis. The sequence goes on from SNQJ01S0066057.1 coordinate 15,916, forward strand.
GAACTCTGCACACACACTGTGCAATTAAATTCGAATTTTTTCAGGCCATCAAAACTTCACGAACAATCCACAACATTTATGACTAATACGAACAAGAACAAAAGACATTTCGATTCCAATGGGTTTTTTGAGCTCTCGTTCGGCTCTGCACTTTTGGGTTTTTTTTTTAAACTTCAGTTTTTGGGACTTTCAGGACTTTCGGGTTTTCGGTACCTGGGACTTCATTACGCAGTGACTCCCAACCTCTTGTCACTCCTATCCCCGAAATCTAATATACGGTTTCTTATACGTGATCCAACGATCCTCGACGAGCTAGATCTAATGGTCCAGATCCTTTTGGGGTTTTGGGATTCCAAACGTCGATGCGCTCTAACTCCCATTAGCCCTCCGGGCTGGACTCGTGGTTCGTACGACCTCCCCTTATATGACCACAATCATACCTCCTATCGGGGTTTTGGACTTTCCAATGCCGAAGCACATATGTCCTTAGGATTCGCGATTCCCCGAACCCTGATTTCCTGATGGGTGACTCTCCTTCTGGAACTTTCCCGAATGCCTCAATCTCGGCCACGTGTCTGCAAGAATGGACGGTCCTCGCCGCTTCTCGCTATTTCACATATCGCGATTTCAAATGCTATGGGTGCCTTGTCTTCAGGATTCACAAAACGTTGAACCTTGATATGCCGATGGGCTCCCAATATCGCCCATGTGTCCCAACTAACAGATGAATCAGAACCAATCTCAGGATTTCGCAACTTGTGATTCCCTAATGACAAAGTTCTATGTCAACTCAAAACCTTGGTAGCCGATATACTGATGGGTTGCTTGATCTCCACCACGTGTTCCCACAAACGGACGGCTCGGATCGTTCCCAGGATTTTTACCATGAAAATTCCCGACCTCCTGTCATCGTGACTACGGATTTCACGAATGTCGATATCTCGATATTTCGACATGCAAAATGCCGACGGGATCTTTATTATCACCACCTGTCCCTTCGAGACGGACGGTCCCGACTAACTCAGGATTTCGCGTATCGCGATTTCCACACTCCTCTGCAATATCCAAAGGGCTTTAAACCCTGTGCACACTTTTCAGATATGACGATCACAAGGGTTCGCCTTCCCTCCCGAACAGATCCTATAGCTCCTACACCACCGGTGTGGAGTCCTCTCTCCCTGTGGACTCATACCACACTGGCTGCGGTTTTATAACGCCGCTATACCTCCTGAGCTTTAAAACTCGTCAAGTAACTCCTTGACATTTTGGAGCAACCCGGGGTATGAAATTGGTCTTCCAGACCCAATTTCCCCTCGCATTCTCGGTCCAAAGACCATTCCACTGGCCCATCTAGGCTCAGTGTCAAAACCTTGGCTCTTATACCAAACTGTAGCGCACCTTTTCTGCTACTAAGGTTTAATTGCTCTTAAAAGAAGACTATAACACCACTTTGTACATAACTCATACAGATGTTATTTAACCCACATGCATTTAAACAATAAACACCTTCAACACAGAGTATTCATATGAATTACTGCCATAATAAGATAACAATTAGCTTTTCATATTAATTCATATACACAACGGAAAACATGATACATAAGCAACACAGTCATGCAAAACATGATTAAAGAATAATCAGATACTTATCTTTATCAATGGTAGATTCCACCAACCAAGTATAGGCCTTCCATGAACCTCCCAGCCTTAGACCACACTGCTTATCTGCTCAGAAGTGGGTCACCCCTGAGCTGGGACTAAGCTCCACCCCAAGACAAGGAATACTAGTCTAGCTAAGGTTACAGGGAAAACAACACACAACCACAAGGAAGGAATTCTTTCCCAAGAAACTCCCATGCTCATTGCCCACAGACCCTCATTCCCCACATGCATGTTCCACCCCAGGAGAATACACCTTCTCTGTCACCTGGACAATCCTTTGGCTCCTAATATCCCTTGCCTTGGGTTACAGGAACAGGCTGGACCAGAAGTCTCTGGGCTCTGTGGCAGCTACAGGGTTCTTTCCAGGAGTCCTCTCCTTCCTCCGCGCACTCTCTCACCTGGAGAGAGTTGCTCACAGGCCAACAACCTATTCTACCAACCTCAATCACCTCTCTCACCTGGAGAGAGCGTTGTACCATTGGCCATCAAGACCCCACGCAGTCCAGCACTGCGTGGTCACAACAACCCACGGGGAAAATGGACACGGGCTTTCCAACAGGTTCAACAATGGCAGGTCACTTCTTATTTCCCAATCCGCCAACACAGGATAGACTCACGCTCTGGTTGTCGGGGATGCGTGAAAAAAAATTCACGCAGGGGTCAACGTAGGTTCGAACTGTTCACACAAGGGATGTACCGGCTATCCCAGAACAAACATAGATACACGCCTTTTCGGTTCAGAGGATGCACGAGGATTTCTCTGCAGTAGTCAGACCAGTTCACCTTCTTGCAGTTCGCGGGTCGAATGGAGGAGGAGAGACCTTTCTCACAGCTCACCTTGGCCGTTTATTCGCATGCGTCAGGGTTGACACTTGTCACCCATGGAACTGCATGCGTTCCACTAGCATGCATCACCCCTGTACATCCTCCCTTGCCAAAACTTAGGATAAAACACAAAATGCACATGTCTTTTTGGAATAATATTAAAATATTATTCCCAGGCTTAAGCCCCCTCGGCTTATCCCCCAGGCTCAACACTTAGCCCNTCTTTCCCACCTTCCATCCCCTAATTCCTTGCCCACTATGTGGATGCTTAGTCCCCCTTCACTCATTCATCGTGGTCGATCTGCACCTGGCGGTATTTATATTTTATTAAATGTTTTGCATACATACAAGTACAACAACAGGCTCCTGGCCTTCAACACTTAGGCTCCCTGGCCTAACAACACATAAGCCTCCAGCTTATAAGAACTCAGCTCACCAACCTATAAATCATAATCACAATTCCTTTCAGAACATGGTTTACAGCGGGGCTCGGCCTTGGGGACACTACAAATAGTATCTCTCTTAAATCTCCAATGCCAGTTGAATATGAAGATATGGTTAATATAAATGATACATTACTTGCCTTACAAGAACAAGAACAATCTCATTTAAGTGATGGTGACCATGATGATCATTGAAAGACTGGAAATGTGGCTGAGACAAAGTAAGAAAGTCATTCTCCTTGAAAATATTGCAAGGAAGAGTTGGAAAATGTTGATGAATATTCTCTTTACAAATGAAATGCAAAAGAAAAAAGAATAAGAGGTTTGATGAAGGATACCTTAAATCACAAAAGGATCATAAATTACAACAAGTAAGGAGAGTACATTCACAGGGGGGTAGCACAATTTAAGGGGGAGTATCACAACAAACGAACCTATGTAGAAGAATATGAAGCATAAAAATAGGGGGAGAAGTTTTAAAAATCAAGAGAAGGTAACACAATCAAAGGGGGAGGGTAAAAATAAAATTGTGATGATTCAGTAGTACAACAATAGGGGGATCAACTTAGTATTAGAATATATAGCTACAACATCCTGTTGTACTCGAATGTTGTAGATAAATAATACAATTCACTAATTCCCACACAGTATGATTTGGCGGTCAGAGAGAGCACCTGTAGCAAAAGCACATTTCTCGTCTTTATTCTGAAGAAGATACAGAGAGAAAACAAATAAAATGAGGCTTGAAATGCCAGGAAAGTGTGATGATTACACTAAAACTTTCTCCCACATGTAGCAGGAAGCACTACAGAACCAAACATATATATTCAGTATAGTAATATGTTATTTGAATTCAAGGTTGTACTTTGTGCATGGATTGTTTAGTCTAGGGGGCCACCACTCTATAAGAACACTTGAATTTATGCACATTGCATCATCTACGGATGGATTAGATCTTCCCGAGGAAATGATGAATATCATCGCACATAAATTCATTTTCTTGGAATTGAATGTAACTTCGAAAGGAGCCCCATTTTCTATTGTAACAAGGAGACATTTGTTTTTGTGAATATGTGCACAATTAAAGTTTACAGTGACTATCGATGGTATTCTATTTAAGGATGGTTATGTGCACATAACGAGGGATGAAGGAGAGAATATTCAAAGTATTTCCTTGTGATTACTATCAAAGAGAGAGAAACACAAGAAATCGAGTGTAGGTACAACAACATTCATATAGGCTGATTCACTCTCAGGATGTGTGCAACCATAAGGGAAGTTCCCTTTTCCATTGATGTCAAAGGGGGAGAAAAATACAACTACGACAAAGAGGATCATACAACAAGGGGGAGTGAAGCCTAGAGGAACACACTAACATGGGGAGAAACTCATCAATAGATTTTCTATCAATGAACAAGGGGGAGTTTTTTTAGTATATGTTGTCATTGATGTCAACGACGTCAAATATAGTATGGTGCAGACAGTATGGCATAAATTTGGTGGTGGGGAGAAGCTCAACAATAGAGTTGTCATCAATGAAAAAGGGGATTTTGTTGAGTATATGTTGTCATTGATGTCAACGAGTTCACAGACAGTACGGTGTAAAGTTGGTGCACATGCAGAGGAAGTGAGCAGAAGGATTGTTTCTACTTCACTATCGCGGACCTATTGAAATGGAACCCCTAGAAGAAGTCGTGAAAGGTTGAAAACGGAAGTGCACAAAAGGATTGATGGACAAAATTATAAATGGTGCATAATATATGGCTCGAAGAATGGTGCACAAATAGAGGAAGTTGTGAAAAGATGAAAACATAAGCATGCAGAAGGATCGAAGGACGAAAGGATCAATGGCACAAAAGAAGGTGAAAAGAATGTGCAGAAGAAGATCAATGACAAAGATCCATCAAGTAGTGCGCAAAAGAATATCAGCGACAAAAATCCATCAAGCAGTGTGTAGAAGGCTTGCAGAGGAAGTGCACAAAAGGATTGAAGGATGAAGGGATCAACGACACAAATAAATCACAGAAGTGATTGAGTCTAGTAGGAATGCATGCAGAATAGGAGGATAACCTATAACACAGTACAAAAGTAAAGTGGAATGCGACAAATTTCCTTGTCCATGATCACAGAATGAATCAACTCATGTTTATGTCGCAGCGCGATGATTTTTTGAGCAAGTGGTAAGTGTCAGAGTGGACTGCGATGGAGTGTGTGGAATATTGTGCAAATGAAAATATGCAGGGCTCCTTGAGCCAATGCGATGACTAGCATAGTGGAGTGTGATGATATGAAGTATGAAATGGAAGTTTGATAGTCAAGAGAGCGAGTCACCAGAGGACGCTAATAGTTTGGTGGGGTAACTGGGTGAGTATTTTGCAGGCCAAGTGCAACAAGATGAATACTTTTAACTTGGGCTCTTATTTAATTTTTGCAATGAATGCTTTATAAACCAGAATGTGAATTGTTACAACAATGATATTTTTTGTAAACAAGGGAAATTTGGCCCGTTTGATTGAATCAAAGAATGTTCATATCAAAAGTTTGTTCACATATAACTAATTGGAATTTGATTTGGTCAATATTTTTCCATAATGTAACTGTCATGCATCCACATATTTTATTTAGATAAAATTGTAACTGACATGAATTTGATGAGGTAAGAGTTTGTCCACAATGTAATTGTTATATGTCCACATAAAGTTAGTCGAACTAAGGCTAATACAATATAAATATTATGGTGTTCTTTGCAAGTGAGTGTTGTGAAAGAAGGAAGGATCAAGGCTCTAAGGATCCGAACCAGAGATATATCAGATCGCCTTGATGTATAGAGAAAAGTCTTGAGATAAGTCAATTTCCATAGAGAAATTGTTTAAGATAAAAATGAATACAGGGAGGTAGGGTGGTGCAAGGGAGAGGACTTGTGTCCTCACTCAACAGGTCGGAGCCTAAGAGGAATGGTGTCCTCACTAATTACTGCAAGTTGAAGCTTGCAATTTTTCAGGGTGGGGGTGGTGCTAAGGTGAGTTGGAGTTCATTGAGAATTAGTGTCCTCTCTACAGGTTGGTGCCTATGTTCTAGGGATTTTGTGCTTCCTTCCAGTTGATGTTGGTAAATATAGGGACTTGGTGCTTCCCTCGAGTTGGTGTTGGTAAAGCTAGGGGGTTGGAGCCTCCTTTGAGTAGGTGCTCATAAACCAAATGTAACTCTTGACTGATATAAGAAGAAGAAGATTTGTGGTTTTTTCCCATATGGGTTTCCACATAAAATGTTTGTGTACTATGTCTTTGTGTTATGGTTAATTATGTACACAGTTTTTCTTTGTGTTATGGTGAATTCTCTGCATAACTTATGATTGAGTATGTGATGACTAGTTGAGATGGTAAAAAGTAAAATTGGTGAAAATCTATGTAATATTGATTCACACCCCCCCGTCCCCCCCCACCACCCCCAAGTATTACCGAATATTCTAACATTTAGTGCATGATCAACAAGGGTTTTATTTGTTATCAAGGTATTGAAGAAGTGGAGGCCCACTACTTGTTGCCCAAGGAATTTGTTTTGTACATAGATCATAAGGATTGTAGGACATAAACAACCAAGCAAAGTTGAATCAGAGGCACATGAAATGAAATGGGTTGAGTTCTTTCATATTTACTTAATTCATTTTAAAGCATAGATCTAGGAGATCAAATATAGTTGTTGATTCCTTGAGTAGAAGGACAACATTGTTGAGTACGATGATTATGTAGATGGTAGGGGTGGAAGAAATGAAAAATATGTATGAGGCAAATGTAGATTTTGTTAAATCAATAAAAATCAACAAAGAAACATGGAGAGAATATCAAACCCAATACTTGGTTTCTTCATCCAAAAAAATTTCTTTGCAAAAAGTCGGTAATTGTGCATTCCGAGAGTATCAATGAGAAAGAACCTCATAAATGAGGTTCATAACAATGTCGAATTCATAATGGATAAGACCTAAGCTTTGAATTCATAATGGATAAGACCTAAGCTTTGGTTCAAGAGTGATATTATTGGCCAAGGATTGCCAAGGATGTGAAGCACTAGATTGAAAATTGTAGAACTTTCCAACATGCAAAGGATAAAAGTCAAAACATTATGATTATACATGCCATTCCTAGATATGAAGCACTAGATTGAAAATTGTAGAACTTTCCAACATGCAAAGGATAAAAGTCAAAACATTATGATTATACAAGCCATTCCTAGTAGTGAAAGCATCATGGGAATATATTACCATTGACATCATGTTGGGATTTCCAAGAACCTAGAGAGGTAATGATTATATCTTTGTATCGGTAGATTGAATCTCTAAAATAACACATTTAATTCCAAGTAGTGATGAAATTCACATCCAGTTCCACGCGACTTCCATCCTTTCAGTTCGGTCGAAAGCTCTATACACGGTCTTGCACGAACCCCGTCCCAGAACTTCATTGTGTCTGAAATATCTTTCAGACACATTCTTCATCTCTACAAAACCTAGTAGAGATTTTGTCAATTGCTTCCTGAGTTATTTTGCAATGATATTCTCTCAGAGTGAGAGAGCCACGGCCCAAACTACAGTTGATGCAGGAAGAAATGGAGAAGATTTTATTAGAGAAACAGTGGACGTAAAGGATCACAACGATCATTACAGCTTGTAGAGCAAACTCTACGAATCATTTAAAGCGAGGAAGAAGTAGGAAAAATTTTATTCGAAAAACAGTGGAGGCAAATGTCAAGCAACGATCATTACAGCTCGTAGAGAATAAGAATTTTAAGAATATTTTAAAGGAAGGAGAATTATTGGCTTTATCCTTATATTCTAGGATCGCATGCAAGAATATATGGAATGGCCTGCAGGAGGTGATACGAGAAGATAAGAAATGGTACGCGATCCGAGAATATAAGGAATGTCATGGGTGCTTGATTTGATTCGAGATGACGTTGATGTTTCAGAAAGGGCAGCTGTTGAGACATTGAAGCCATCTCAATGACTCATAATTTCCGTTACGATAGGGTTAAATGATGTCATTTTTATTTTAAGAAAATTGATGTTAATGTAATAATGCAAGTTAAATGATGCCATTTTTATTTTAAGAGAGTTGATGTTAAGGTAATCATGGCATAGAAATCCTTTATTTTAAGAGAGTTGATGTTAAGGTAATCATGGCATAGAAATTCAAAAAAATCAATTGTTATAGAAATTTTTGGATTAAAATTGTGTGTTTAGTTTTGAAACTTTCAATATTTTAATTTAAGTGGACACTCTATCCATTATCAGGAATATAGAAACTAATAAATTGTCAAAGAGTGTTGAGGTTTATAAATATAACAGAGTGATAGTGTCAAATTTGAAAGTATCTATTGATTTTAAGTAAGCAATAACCAAAATAAAAAGAATTAAATAAAGTAAAAATAATAAAATAATAAATCAAGTATTAAATGGTGATAGAATTAAAATAATCATACAAGATGATCGTAGAAATTAAACTAAATATTAAGAATAGTAAAATGATGAAAAATTAGAAAAAGTAATTAAATAATTAAAGAAAATTTAAAAAATTTAAGAAAAAAATATTAAGAATAGTAAAATGACATTGACCCATGTTTTATGGTATTAGGAAGCTCTTTGAAGATTACATGTAATATTTTTGAGGTTAAATTTTAATAGATTAGTTATTCTTTTGGTTCTTCCCTTGTGCCCTGAATGTGTTGCTTTCAATTAGATTGTTGTGTGTATTGAGTTTAATTGTTTCCTTGTAAGTGATTGCATATGTTGGGTTTCAGAGCATATCTTGATAGAAGTATACATGTGTACAAACAATCCCAATAAACACATTTTATAGTTAGAATCATAGTGGGAGAAAAACATATTCCCATCGAAAAGGAAAATGTTGGGTAGAACTATGAGAAGGGAACATTGCACAAAAAAAAATATGGCACATAAAAGAGGAGTAGAAATATTGGTTTGGGTTGAGGATGATGAAGAGGTGTTTCTAATGAAATCATAGATTTGTTGAGAGCTCTCTGTACTAGAATGGATGCCATAGAAGTAGCTATGAGAAGAGGTGTTTTAAAAATCCTCTGTAATGTGAGTGATTATGAGTGGGAACCAAAATTTATAAGGGGAGAATTTGAAGAATCCCAAGCTGCATAGGACGAAATTGTAAGCAACTTGAAAGAATTGAGAGGTAGACCCGGGATGGAAACCCCTACCCACTCAAGAAGCTTGAACCTGGAAGAATTAATTAATTATATTGGGGAAATGAAGATTTTTTTTCAATTCGATCTAAACAAAGATCCATTGGGAAGATTCCATTCACCAATTGAAGATTCATGTAACCACAAGGTGGGATAATTTACAATTTGGGAGGCAGAAATGAGGAAAAGAGAAAATTAAGGCTTGGGACATTATGGTTTCCAAGTTAAATGGGAAATTCTTATCTATGGATTATTCCTTGAATATGTTTGGAAAATTGTGAAACCTAGGATAGAAACAAATAGTGTGAAGGAATATGCCAAATAGTTTTATCTATTGTCCATCAAATTTGGAGAAAGTGAGGAAGCTAATGAGGTTCTTGCTAGATACATCAATGGTCTCAAAAATGATATCCAATATGAGCTCAATATGATGAGAATTTAGTTTTTCATGGAGACATGTGAGCTTGCTTTGAAGATGGAAGAGAAGATATAAAAAAAAACTATATCCCTAGGCATAGGAATCAGAGAGAGAGGCAAAACCATGTTTGGAAGGGGACAAGAAAGTGGAATAAAGGGAGAAGAGACCAATGTAGTTGTTACAAGTCAAAGCTTCAATGGAAATTATGACTCCCTACAAGGCTAAGAAACTCCAAAAGGAAGAAAAGGACAATAAAAATAACTTTCTTTAAGTGTAAATCACAAGGGCATCAGGTTTATGAGTGTATAGATAATTTAAATGTCGAAATAAGGAAAGAAGGAAGAGCATACATATCTCAAGGAGAGGGAAATGTAGAAAGGTATTTTTGGAGACAACATAGACAAAATGCAAGAAGAGATTGAAGAAAATATCACGTTCTAGACATTGTTGTTGAAGCTGAAGAGATATCCCATGGAGAAGGATCTAGAGTAGCAGAAGGCTATCTTCAAAACCAAATGCAAAATTGCAAGTAATTGTTGCTTTATTATTATTGATGGGGGTAGTAATGAAAATATCGTGTCACTAATGAAGTGATTCAGAAGCTGAATTTGAAGTTCACTTTGCACCCAAATGCATATCTAGAGTCACTTGGTTTGTAGAAGGGACATCAAGGCATTGTGTAAGAAAAATGCTTGGTAAATTTCCACATGGAGAATTACGATGACCAATTTATATGTCATGTTGTGCTAATGGATTCTTGTTACCTTTTATGTTGGGAAGGTCATGGCAATTTGATAGGAAAGTTGTTCATGTTGTGGTGAAGAACAACTTATTGGAGAAAAAGGATTTTTTGATGGGGGAGAAAAAGGTGGAATACTTAATGGACTACTTGAGTGGAGTGAAGTACTTGCTCGATTTGAAGAGAAAATATCACCAAATATGAATTTGAGAAAGTGTTGAGTAGGAGACATTGTTCAATATGAAGAAGGTCTATATGAATGCTTGGTCATGTTATTTGGGTTGTCAAATGGACCCTGTGTTGGGTATGTGTTATATTCTTTGCAAAATTGATCCCATGTGTTGTACATTGATATGGGAGCAAAGGGGGTCTATTTTCACTCCCCATCCAGAAGGTTTGCGGGGGTTTGGGGGTGGGAGCCCCTGAGAAAAAACATTTGATCTGTTTTTTGCGATTTTTTGCATCCTTTTTTGGTAGTTTTTTGGCACATGTTTTCACCAATGGTTTTCTAATTTCAATTAAGGAATTAGGTTTGTTGACTAATCTGGTTCATTGGATTAGGGGTTTGGATGTCACATGATCCTATATGTATATTGTATTGTAAACAATAAATCTAATTAATAAAGAAGATTAGAGGTGCAGATTTAAACATGTTGTTGGTTTTCCTAGTTTAGGTTTCCAGGGTAAAAATCTACGTGTAATGTGTGTGTGTGTGTGTGTGTGTGTGTGTGTGTGCCATTGTATATTTTTTTGTTTTTATTAAGAATATGTTTGCAGTAATTAATTGTACAAGGTTAAAATCTACATTTGGTATCAGAGAGAGGTTATCGGCTTTAGGGGAACACCATTGTGGTCAGGGGTTTGGCTCGGATCTTTCATAAGCCTTGTAATAGTGAGAGGTTTGCGGTATTGATTCTTAAGGTGAAAAGAAATGGTGAGAAGTTCAAAATAAGAGATCGAGAAATTCAATGGGAAAAGTTTTGAGATGTGGAAACTCAGGATGCAAGATCTGTTGGTAGACAAAGATCAATGAATCGTGGTGGATCCATGTATTGCACCTATAGGAACGTCAACAAAAGACTGGAAAAAGTTGGATTGGAAGGCGAAGAACACAATCTAGTTGTGTCTCTTAGGTTCATTATTACTGAATGTATTAGGGGAAGCTACAACCAAGGAATTATGGGATAAGTTGGGGAATTTGTATCAGCCTAAGTCACTGGAAAATAAATTGTTTCTAATGAAGAAGTTGTATAACCTTAGGATGAAAGATGGAGACTTGGTGACAGAGCATCTAAATGCCTTCAATATTGTAGTAAGTCAACTATTATCTATTGATATTAATATTTATTATGAAGAAAAGTGTATTATTTTACTGTGATCTTTACTAGATTCGTGGGATAATGTGGTTGTAGACATAGGTATTAATACAACTTCTTTAAGTTTCAATGATGTGGTCTCATCCTTATTGTCGGAGGAGATGAAGCAGAAGAACATGGAAGGAAAGAACATATATGCATTATTTACAAGAGGATGCTCCCAGGAAAGAAATAGATCTAAGTCCTCAAGTGGGAGATCTAAATCTAAGGGTAGATCTTGTTAATGTTTTGGTAGCATCGGGAGGCATTCTCACTTTAGGAGTGTGGTGAGAATACCTTCCTCCCTAAGAGCGAGTGTTGACTTTTGTAGCTTCGGTCAGGTATTCTCACATGACCCTAGATGTTGGGCATGTGGGAATTGTCGTGGGCACCACATCACACTTTTAGTTTGGTGAAAACCCCCTTGGATTTGAGTGGGGGATTCATGGGTTTGGTGATGGGATTTGTGGGATTGTGTTGGGGATTCACACCCACAAGAAAAACCTAATTTAATTTTGACTTGTGGAGGGGATTTATGGTGATCCCTAAGGATTATGTATAAAGGAGAGAGGTTATTGTGGTATTTCACATCATGCAGAGTGTAGAGACATGATGGAGATAGCATAAGTGAGTCTTCACTTATGCTAGGAGGATTGGTGATATCAACAAAGAGGAATTATGCAAGGTGGTGAATGTGTCCCAGGAGAGAGAAGCGAAGAAGGTCACATGTGTGGAGCAGATTTTTCGCACCATACACGGTTTGTTGGAGGACGAAGCACGAATATACATGAGTTGAAAATGAATGAATCACGTATAAGGTATACGCGGTTTGAAAGAGATCCAACAACGTATGTATGTGGGTTTCTAGTTGGTGAATCATGTATCTGAAGTTTCTGGGCATGTACAAATCCGTACATGCTGACAAGTGATGTTAATAAGCCATATAGGTGGTCTACAACAGATTCTTTTGTAGAGGATATTTCCAAATATTTTTTAGGTTTGGTTTTCTAATTTGTATAATCCTTGGAGAACAAGTTTGTTCTTAGTTTTGGTGATTTTGGAGGACAAGGTTGTCCTCAGATTCTGGTGATATTGTATTCGCTGGGAGGGATGGTTTTGTCATCAATATTTCTATGGATAACAAGGTTACTAAATATAATTATTGTGTCTCTTGTGTATTGATTATTCATATTTGATCTTGTTGTTTCCGTTGCATATGTTTTTTAGTCAATAATTTCAGTGTAAAGTTGTTCAGTGATAATTAGATCACTAGGAAGCAATTTTCAGATCTGAAATTAGTCACATATAGTTGCATGTGAAAATTAACATGGTATCAAAGATTAAGATTTGAAGAGAAGAGGATCATATTGAGGCATAATTTTGTCTACAACACTGGAGGAGTGTTGTTCTTGTTCTTCTTGTTCTGGGCATGTCACTATTACATATAAATAGTAATAAAATAAGAAAATAATAAAAGAAAAAGAAAAAGAAAATAACAATTAATAATAATTATAATTTAAACAATAAATTAAAATTCATGACTCTCCATTGTTAAATTATGTACCAAGGCAAGTGTTTCTCTTCCCTAGGCCCTAAGGGGGAGAAATTGCCGAATATGGGTCTTAATCAAATTAATTTGTGAGATGCAAATTAAAAGATAACTTTATGATTAAAGTGAGGGTGAGTGAAGAGACACAAAATCTCAGCCACCCATCTAATCTAAACTCAGCCATTAGATTAGAAAACTCCTCACCTTCCCTCATGAGGTT